>QXVX01000857.1:0-23152 GCA_013436065.1 Halocynthia aurantium | reverse complement strand
GATTTGCGGTTTGTTACATGTATTTCAATCGAGATTTTGTCGGGACCAACTAAATCAGTTCCTTCTTTGCAATCCTTTACACAGAAAGAAAAAGAAATTCTACCACGTGAGGAAAACGGTGACTTTAAGGTCTCCGATGTTCACTACGTCGACACGTGGAAGGTGCGTGAACACAAAAACTTTGCAAAGTTAATAAGTAACTTAGCAATCAGTGACCGTTATTTCTCCCTATCAGGCGATGGAAGAATTACAAAAAGAAGGTTTGGTCCGGAGCATTGGAATTTCAAATTTCAACGAATATCAGATAAAAAAGATAATGAAAGAAGGAACGANGTAATGTAGTTAATGTTTCGGGCCACCCTGCATTAGAAGACAACGCGTCTCAAATATTTTTTTATCTGTTCAGCTGTGGAATAATTTCCATGATCCCAAGGATGTGAAGCCTTCGCTAATGGAGACGCTGAAATTTCTGCAAACAGACTATCTGGATCTTTACTTGATTCATTGGCCTTTTGGATTTGCGGTTTGTTACATGTATTTCAATCGAGATTTTGTCGGGACCAACTAAATCAGTTCCTTCTTTGCAATCCTTTACACAGAAAGAAAAAGAAATTCTACCACGTGAGGAAAACGGTGACTTTAAGGTCTCCGATGTTCACTACGTCGACACGTGGAAGGTGCGTGAACACAAAAACTTTGCAAAGTTAATAAGTAACTTAGCAATCAGTGACCGTTATTTCTCCCTATCAGGCGATGGAAGAATTACAAAAAGAAGGTTTGGTCCGGAGCATTGGAATTTCAAATTTCAACGAATATCAGATAAAAAAGATAATGAAAGAAGGAACGATCGTACCGGCTGTCAATCAAATAGAATGTCATCCTTATCTGAATGAGGAAGAGCATGTAAAATTTTGCAAACAAAATGGAATACTCATCACTGCGTACGCGCCTCTCGGGTCCCCCAAGCGTCCATGGTATGTGGAATAGAGAGAATTTCCAAATGCAAATGTAGTGTGTAGTTGTATTTTTATTGACCCTCGAATGGGAGGAACAGCGGTTTATCACTCATTTCAGTTCATATTTTATCTGTTTAAACTGAAGTGCTGCCAATGTATTCTAGGGCTCAGCCTGGCGATCCCATTCTATTGGATGATCCCATGTTGAAAAAAATAGCCGAAAAACATGGGAAAAGCTCCGCGCATGTAGCGATACGATTCCAAATACAAAGAGGAAATATCGTCATTCCCAAAAGCGTGACACCATCAAGAATTGAAAGCAATTTTCAAGTGCGTACAACAGGAACGTTTATGATACTTGAAAATGTTAATTAAATCTTTTAGCAGGTGTTTTGTTTTGGAAGGTTTATGATTTTCAACTATCGGATGAAGATATGAAGGCTATTTATGGAATCCATCGGGATTGGAGAGGGCTCGCTTTTGACAAGTATGTTACCGATAAAGTATATTATAGATAAAAGTGTTTTACATACTGTCGTACCAGCGGAGAGAGTAACTTCTTACTGTAGGGACGACATAGCGCCTCGAGCGACTTAAATTTAGATTTTAGAACATACTGTAAACACAAGAGAATCTGCATTCATGTAGAATTGCTTCATATTACTCTAACACTAACCCCGAGTGATCCACAATCTAAAATCAAAGCAATCTATTTGTACAGAAACAGCAACACTAAAGCATACTTCTGATACAAACCTTGTACCAATTATTAATGTGTGCCATCTTAACGCGCGTTTTATTCCTTCATTACAGTGCTGTATATACTCTCAAATATTGGCCATACGCGCCCAATTATACTGAGGAATAAACTCGGGATTCGTCTATGTCGTGTGAATATCAACAACCAATCTATTATATCGAAGTGTCAATTTGTACTGAGTGTATCATATACACGTTCAAAATCTGTCTGTTAATATAAAACAAATATTTGATTACTAAACTGTGGTTGTTTTTACTAATTATCAACTGTGGAAATTCGATGGTAGGCCAGTAGACCGAAAGACGGCGTGTATGAAACATCTCTTTGACGCCGTGTAGACAGTGAGATGTATGACAGTATTGTGAGTAGATTTTTTTTGTGTTGGATGGATCAGGATTCTGGTATTGCTTCTTAGATAGTTACTGTATAGGATTGCTACTTAGTACGATCAGTGTGTAAATAAGTGAATGTATATCATGACAATCCATGCTAGCAATGTTCCGACTATTTGGTAGCATTGCTTGCTGGTAGCGGTATACAAGCAGCAACACTCTGCTGTGCGCAGAACCAATGCAGTTACTGCTCGCGTGCGCAACTTGTAGGGAACTTTGTTTGTTCCGTTTAGAATTATCAATTATCATGCAGTTATGTTTTATATATTGTTGATCGAAATTATGACAATTGAAAGTTTGCTGAAGCAGAGAGAGTAAGTTAAGGAAGTAGGTGTAGTTCCCGCCTTTAGTTTATTATAATCATCCTCAGCGCACATGTGCATACATGAATGTTTACTTCAGTTGACTAGCTGAAACAAATAAATGTCGAGTAGGTGCTATTTACCATACCCTCTCGAACCCTCACACCTATGAAGGATATTACTTCAACAAACTTGTGTATTTGCCAAGTTCAATACAGACGAGGGGACACTCGAGACGGAATCCACTTTCACTCGACTTGTTCAGTTTACTCGATGTAATGAGACCCAAGTTGATAAACTGATAAATATTACAAGTTGTTAGTCGGGAGCACGCGATTAAAAAGGAAAAATTATTAATCGGAACACATTCAAATATCTTTAGTCATTATTCGTAAAAAGGAAGAAAGTTGTACGGTAGAAAAATGAAGTGAGTCCGATTAATTATTACTTAATTTAATTGATTCTTATTCTACCTACTTAGGAGAGTGTGTTGGTGTGTCTTCAACACTGAAACCTAAAGACCAGCGGTAACTTACTTAAGATAATAATGCAAAGACATACCTACAGTATACCAGGTATAACATGTCCATTTCAGGACTAAATTTGACAATAATTTTATGTTAAAGTAAGACAGTGAAAAATCTTTAGTGAAAAATTGCCTAAGTGAAAGTGAAACGTGCAGTTGTAATTTTCATGTATTGTCATATTTTGTTGATTTAAAGATTACCGAGATTGACTTGTATTTTTGAGTTACTTCAAGGTAAAGACTATCACCATGCACTATGTATTGTATATTACATATACTGCTACAATATATTATCTCTATGTTTATGAACTTACCTTTGGCGAACAATTTCTGTCTCTTTTCGCACTTCAATTCTCATTTGGTCTAGTTTTTCGCTTCGGCCAGACGTCGGTCAAGCATTTCAACAACGTACTCGGCTTGTCATTCAGCTTGTCAAGTTTTATTATTCTGCCTTCTTTCTAACGCACCCGTTCAATTCGAGCTCCTGTAGACACCGAGATTAAGTATTCTGTAGTGAAGACGGAGAGGAGTAACATTCAGTTAGCTGTAGAATTCAAAAGTTGAGACTGTTAACTAGCTTTCGATGTGATGCTTCACGTACCAGATGTGGTTTATTAAATTTACGAACATTTAAATGTAAATTAGTGTTTTACTCTATGCCTGATTTAGGTTTTGGGTGCATATTGTGGTTACAATTGACTTGAGTTGATGGTGAGAAGATATTTAGGCAATTTAAGCAGTTTCAGGCAGTTTAGATATTTAAGCAGATTATTGTTGAAAGTAATTTTTCTTCTTCTATGTATTAAACAGGAATACTGCATACATATTCATTACTAATTTTATATATTTCATTTGGAGTGTTCGTAGTTCCATTACTCCTCGGATGTAATCGAATAAAGTATTTATCGATGCCGGTTTTCGGACTATTGAAAGGTATTTTTTCAATTCATTTTATCTCTGATTTTACTGTACATACCACATGAAAAATCTTTGGATATAACATCTATTCCTTGAATCTCGTTTCTTGAAACTGGAAATTTAGTAGGGCATAGCCTTACCCCTGTTCCCAAATCTGATTACAGAGCTATAAATAAAACGGTATGGAAACTTATGTAAATATGTATAAATATATATAAGCTATGTTATGAAAAGGTAACGATTTCGTGCTTAGGCTTGGATAGGGCTACCATACGTCCCATTTTTAACAGTATTGTCCCGTTTTTAAGGCCGTGTGCTATGTACAGAAAAGTATAACATGTCGAATAGTAAATTATAATTCAATGCGATATTTTTATTTCGTTTATTCTTGGCGATATTTTAATTCTGCATATTAGTTTTGGACTGCCTTCAATGCATCTAATTAATAGCTATATACTTCTCAATATGAACCAAACTTAAAATGCCGTTTCTCAGAAGCGTCCCGGTTTTTAGTTATGAAAATATGCCCTTGGCTTGGGTCCCATCCTCATTTTATAGATGCAATTATAAACTAATTTAACGTTATCTTTAACAGACCAGCGAGCAGGAACATATTTGCTTCGTCCGCCATCTGTTGTTTCTGCAGGAGGGTACCGAATAGGCAAACTGAAAGATGGTAATTGTGCGGCAAATAGCTGTGGCGACTCACGCGTTTCTCACTATGGAGACGCGATTGACAACTTCAAAATAGCGCAAGTAAAATGCGATCCGAATATTTTGATAGCGGCTTATGGCACACAGATCACTCTTCAAAAATACAGGTATAGTTTCCAAAAATTTTAGCGCTGTCAAAATATTGGATTGATTAACGCAAAGTAACATGCATCGTTTTGCTGCAGCTTGCAAAGTCTGTAGGTGATTTGAATTTTAAACAATGCAAAACTTGCCAGATTTGCCACTGATAGGAAGCTATATTATACCTAAAGAAACCGAAATGTTTATCTATACTCCTATTCATTACCACAACTTTCAAGTACAGCTTATCTATGTGGAATGTCAACACGAAACGCTATGCACTTTGCTTGTAACCCATACAACTGTTGAGAGGCTGGAACATATTGCTAATTGTCATTTTGTACTTTTGACTGCAGGAATTATCATCTTGCATCTTGTATGCAATTCGTCAAATGTCTTTCCAAATTTAGTCAAGGTTGCTATCTTACTAACGTCCTGTAGTCCTATAGTATTCCAATGCAATTGAAACAGACATTGTGGTTGAGATTATCGTGAAAAAAAAAACGATTTTATTTTAGACCAGGCAGTGCAGGAGATGACGACCTCCACATAGAAGGCTACTGTGCTGGAAAATATTCCCCGCGAGCTAAAACAATGATTCGTGTACCCACTGGCGCACACATGAGTCGTGGCACCTCGAGCCACAGTCATAGAATGTTGAGCAAATGCCGACAAGACTCGCTGATCAAATCGCCAGTTTATCGCAGTCAAACAATGCAGCGAGCAAGAACTCAGTTTACCAACAGCTGCCTTCTAGAAGAAGAAAAGAAGAAAAATTTGACGGAGAATTCCGAAGCATTCCGGAGCAAATCAAGCCCATCGATCATGCTCGCTTATACGTCGAAAGATCTTCAACAAACTTCTACTGTTCAAGCGTCCTTTTCATCCCAAGATACGACGGACTCGTGTGAAGAAACAGTCGACTTGCTACACTATAATTCTACCATGAACAGTCCAAGAGGAGACTATAAACGCACTGCCTGGCACGTATCCAAGGCCGACGCCTCCCCGAGCGCTGCGGTAAGCGTCGCTAATTGCGTCGATTTGAACGATGTAGCGCAAATAGTTGCTAGTAGTTACAGCAGAATGTGTCTGCAACCTCCGCAAGCTCCTGCACCCAGTGCAATCGATGAAACCGAAATGAAAACACGAAATTCATCAGAAGATTCTTCCGTAACGGAGGTCGATTTTAAAATGAGAGTTAGAATACCGAATCAAGATGTGAGTGTTGAGGGAGAACTTTACTCTGGTGATATTTCTGAAGAAATTCGACGTGCGGACAATGCAGATATCGATATGCTGCATGAAAATGAGTTTGGTCGATATTTAACCAAGCGTGACGATCCTCGGGGAACTGAATCTTCGCTGCTCAGTTATGTGAATCGAATGAAAGTTATTTCCAAGCTTCAAGCTTTTCGGTTTCCTAATCAAAGAGGCAAAAACGAAGCTCCGAATTGTAAAATTGAGGAGGTGTGGGGAGCAAGAAATAGAACGGCCGGATTAAGAAGTAAGTGCTTCAACTGTTTACGTTGTGTTGTAACATTCATGGTAAATTCCACTTTATAGAGAGATTTGAGGCTGTGCGACATTAAAACCTACTTGGATCCTTTACCATTAAATCCCTTAGCACTAATATCTGTTAAAATCTGTTTTGTTACTTCGAACTATTTTCTGTTATGATTGATAATTCCAATTCCATTGACAATATCAAATGCTCATGCTCAAATGTAAATTGTTTTAGATGTGGATTTCTCGCATGAAAATTTACGCCGTCCCAGCAGCGCGATCCAATTCACGAATTCGCACAGAATTCCCAGTTCGAGCACAAATGACATCGCCACGGATGTTTTCAGTCACGCATGCTCTGATCCGAAGGGTTTTGACGCCAATAGACGTTCAAGATCTGGTAAAAGACGTAAAAAGATACAGCGCAAAAGGAGGACTTCGGCGTCCAACGCCACTGAATGTAACAGCCACAGTTTACAGTCATCAGCATTGACTCTGCTCGAAAGAGAAACGTCTTCTGGAGTCCTGGATTTAAAATCCCTCATTAGACAGAATCACAGACCAACAACAGCGATACGGTACTGTACACAGGACGCTGGTACAAAAAATTCGATCACACCTTGTCTACGCAAAGCTGCTGTATCTCATTCGGTCTATGTCACAATGCATAAACCTCAAGACAAGGTCAAACCATCGCAAATGGTGTCTGAGCCAAGGTCGCCAGACCAACCTGACTTGACCCTTCATGTTAGCGCACAAAAATTGAGAACTAATAAAGGAAATGGCTGTAGTGATGAAACAGATAATTTTGTGGAAAATTCTCTGGAGCTGAAGACGAATGGTAAAGAAATAGCTGCTATGGAGACGGATAAAAGTAGTGAGGATTCGAAACTGGGCAATAATGAAATAGAAAATTCAAGTATTCTACATGAAACCACGGAGAATGACGTAGCAGCAAGCCGCGAAGCAATCGCAGTTACTAATTCAACAGAAGAATTTTACGAACTTCCCAACAAAGAAAAATTACGATCTCGCCAAACTGATTTTAAAATTTCAATCAACCGCAAAATTGATGACAATACAAAGAGATTCTCGGATGCAAATAATACAGAACGAGAACTGAAAAATGATATTATAAAGGAAATTATAAGAGACGCTAATGCTGTTCCTAATAGCAAATTGCCTGAAGAAACCAATGCTAGAACTACAGCAGATAAAACTTTACTCGTCGACAAATCAAAAACGTTCAACCAGGAGAAGAAGAAGAGTGATGCAATAAGCAGGCCGATCATTCCGAGGATCGCTCCTCTTTCTAAATTCCGTTTGCGGAGACTCGAATGCCGATCATCCAACCAGGAAAATTCAAACTGTTTCAAAATGATGAAAGATCGAATGATACGCAAATGGTTGATTAAAGTCGAGGATGCTCGCAGCAATTCCGAATTTATCACTGATGAAATGCTATCGTGAAACTAACAATGTGAGTAGTCACTTTAATACTTATTGTGTAATTTGTGTGATAATGAAAGTATGTGTATAACTTTATTTTTGATAACTAACCATTTCTACACACATTAATTTTCTAAGTGCGCTGATTGCAAACCTGTGTGTGCATAGGCACACAGCTCAATGGTAGGATTGCTTGTGGAGATACAGCGTTAGTGTTAAAGTTCTTTGGCAGTTTGCCTGGAAAATTACAAGTTTTCTTGTTAGCTTATTGAGGTGCACGGGAGTATTGATTCAGTAAAAACCCTCTTATCGCTATTTCAACACTCGATCAGATTTTAATTTACTCATTTAGCGACTCATTTACTCCCATTCATTAAGGATTAAAAGTGAAGGGCACTTGTAGTATCACCAGTGCCACTCAACCTAATCAATGTACATTGAATTCGTTTGAATGGGGATTATTTCCCATGAGTTTAAAACAAAACTTGGGAAACTCGAAGCGTATTTAAACTTAGGTTAAAGCTAAAAACTGTTCTATACTTTTCCAACATGTGAGATATCATATTCTAGCAGACCAATACCATGTTAATTCCTCCCCTTCGTAACTCAGGTCCTGTTTTAACCAGTGACGGACTAAGGCATCGACTTTCAGAGCCGCCAGAGATTAATGGAAAAGCTTTATCAATAGTGAATGTTCAATCAAAGTATTCTTAATTATCCCCTGGCATTTAAAAAGGGGTCGAATAATATATATTTGTAGTAAACATACGATAAGAATGAGGAACACTATATAGTATACAGATAGATAGAAAATAATGTGTTTCCTGAAAATATTACTCACAGTACTCATGAACATACAAAGTCCTTATCCAGCAGCTCTGGCTATCGCTATTAATATTATTAGCTAAGTTAGTACTGTACTTCGTTTGTTTTTCTTGTGCAGCAGATCCTTGATTAAAGTCTTTTCATTATAATATTGATAAGATAAAATGTAAAATCATAATAACTAATACACTAGGCTTCATTTACCGTCGTTTCAATTGAAGTCTCACTTTTCAAGAACCCATTCACGACGTTTAGTGGCTACCTTCTGTACACTTGATACAACTTGCGATGTAGTAGGTCGTACGACATTTTATTCGAACTACAGTGCAGTACAGTTTATTTATTTTAACACGATTTTTTTCGGTAATGGCATCTGATGGTAACGTCTCATGTATTCGGTCGTATAGGTAATGTCGTCTATCTTCTTATCGTCCGTTTCTTTTTGTTTCCCGCTCTCTGACGGATCTATAAGATATTGCTAAAATTAGTTCAGTTGTGACTATGGCAGAGATTGGAATGTTTTTTTATTGTCAAGGCCGATCAGACTTTATTATTTTAATAGTCAAATTCTGAAAATCCTCATCGCGCAGATGTAGCGCGATGGGTCGTTGGGCCATTATTTAGTAGGTAAACAACAGGGACAGGTGGATGAGAAAAAACGTACCTCCGCGATCTGTAACACGAATCTTATATTTTCTCGCTTTAGTCCTTTTCGAAGGAATTGAATCTTGGAGGTATTTTCCGTAGGTTTGTCCCGTTTCCCATCCGTCGTAATGATCCAACAGAACGTTCCAATGTCCGCTAGCAAATGATAGTATTAAACTCAAATGTTCTTTACCTAACAATACTAGTATAATAAATATCACAGCCTACCTTCCAAGCGTAACCATCGTTTCATGCGCCCAAACTGGTTTCTCCGGTTTTTTGCATTTGAATCCTTTATGATAATGTCCGAATGTTGTCTCGAATTTCATCTTTGGTTTTCCATCTTTGCGAAAACAGCTCTTGAACTCTCTATCTTCTATAATGTCTGCTTCTTTGACAATCCTGGTAATTAATAGTTATCTTGTATACATTCTAGCAAAATGATATCTATGGAATACAACCGCGAATTTTTTGTCTTGAAATAATGTCACTATCTCTCGATGTATATTTACAAAATGGCGCAGAGATCCAGATTCATCCCGCAATAATGCGTGAATAAAGAAAACCTAGGGGATTGAATACTATGATGAAATACGCCTAAAATAAGAATCTAGAGACCGTATATACCTAAGTAGTAGTCAGAAGTTTCTTTAGTTTATATATACAAGTACCATCATTGTTGAAGAAAACTTCTATTCGCCATTTTATCTAATACCTATCCTTTTCACTAGCTGTTTTCTCTCGTGGTTTCCCTTCATCACCAGAATCACTTTTATAGTCTTCGTCCATTATTTCTTCTTCCTCATCTTGAGATCTTATGCTTGTAATTTCATCATCTTGTTCTGCTTCGTGTACTTCTTCGAGGGGCATCCGAATCGCTAACGTGATGTTTTAAAATTTCTATTTGAATATTAAACTACAAGAAACCTAAACCTATTTGTTGTTTGCTGGATGGTAAATACCTGTGAGATCTGTAAAATGGCTGTATATGTCAATAGGTAAATATATATAGAGATTTCTAATTTGACATGCTGTACATAACCTACCCTATTGCCTACAAAATTACCTTAATAAACAACTATACTCTATGTAGTGACGTTTCTACGGGTAAAGGCGCCTATGGTAAGTATTGGAATCACTCCCGTTCAAATATTTGACTTTCATCTATTGAATACCTTAACCACGATTTACCAACTCATTGACTGCTGAACGCATATTTGCAAATTTAAACATTCGTCATAAGAATTTAACTATAATGGTATAGGCGGTCGTTAAATGAGATGGTCGTTAAGTGTGGTGTACTTGTGCGTTTGCCTTCGGTTGCTCTGCCGACACTTTGTATTGGTTCACTGGTTTCCTCTCCAAACCATTTATTGCAGTAGTCATTGTTGTAACTTGTGCACCAAGCATTGCGAATATGTGGACCAGCTGCACGTTGACTGGTCCTGAAAAATTAGATTCTTTATATTTAGAATGAGCGGAAAACCTGGTCGTCCATTGCAGTTCCCCGGTTTGTGGGTAGAAGACATTTTAGATATTTCTTGGATTAATAAAATTGTTGCTTTTTCTGGGACCCAGAGAGTTTAAGGATAAATACTAGGATTATGCTCTCGCTGTATCTACGCAAATTTGTTTCACTAATTACGGATAGTCGATGACGGAAATGGAAAATGTACACGACTGAAAATTGAGAGCATGCACTAAAGATGTACTTTTTTAAGCCATCACAAAAATCGTGGAAAAGTTTCGTGACAGATTGACAAATTTCATTGCGGGAGTTCTAAAAATATCAAATATACCTGAATGCAGATGCCCTTATTTCATTTAGCTCTTCCCTCGTCAGTTTCCTTTCCGTCATTGATTTAGGCAATGGATCATTTGCAAATTCGTGTTGTTTTCTGACCACACGTTCTCGACTGTGTGTCGGCCCCAGTAACCCATTGAACGTCGTCCTAAGACTTTTTAGTTCGTCTTCCGTGGCGTCGACATAAATTTTTCTGAGACTATTCTCTTCTATGCCTTTTGTGAGGTAGGATTTCCTAGGCTGCTGCGCCATTTTTTTTCGAGTTTGGTAAGCATGATCGCAGGGACTGTGTGAGCGCCAGGTGGCCGTTGCTTCGTTATGGTCGCTTCTTGGACTGTTATAACTCCTGCTGTTAGATAAAAACAGGCGATTTAGGGTGCTATATAAATATACCGAATGACACACTTGCACACTATCATATCGCAAAATCCGGCTGAACCATGTGTCAAGATTTGATCTGGGACGCTAGACACTGGAATAGATATGTAAATCAAAACTTATCAATTTTCTCATACATTTATAAAACTGGGTTTCTATCTCTCGCCCGCGAAAATGTGTAATATAAACGATGGCATTTATACTGAGGGTGTCTAGACTCGTGCTTAATTGTCGCTGGATTCACGGAGTTCAGTAAAATTTTCGTAGCATATAGGCTCTATGATACCTATTATTATAGTAGCTCCAGTCGTTGGTCTTTGATATATCCGAAACCTGACGTGAAGTGTAATGGGGATCATCATCTCCAGTATATTTGTTCCTGGTGTCGCCTAGAGCCCTAACTCCCCTAGGACTTTGAACGTTTCCTTCTTCATTGCTGGCAAACGAATTACCAGAGGTCGCTGTCGCTTTTGTCGAAGCGACATTCGAACAAAAAGATAGATAACGAAGTCGTGCCGATAAGTCATCTTCATCCTCTTTTCCTTGCGTCCCTTCGTCTTCAGGCATCCAGGCGTTACGACTGGGTCTTATTTCTTTCCCTCGTTTGCTCACTTCCGACATAGCTATGTACTCCTCGATGGATGGTATGTTTGCAAGTGCAAGTTTTTCAGCCTGGCTTGGTTGGGGACGTTCATGTAGTTTAACTGAACATGTCTTCAGAGTTTTAAGGAGACCTAGATTCTGACTAGCCGTTTTGTCGCTGCCCAACAGTTCCAGATAGGAGTCTGTACCACAAGTAGCTCCTTGAAAGGACGCCTAAAAATGAAAGATATAATCTGCGACATTTATAAAGACCTACAAACCGATTTCGAATTCCTTTTTTAGATTTAGAAATCCTAATCGCTATAAAAAACGTTCATGAAATGAAGAAATCAGAAATGAGATTATCACACCTATACCTGCAGTAAATAAATCTTACCTGGTCAGAATGATGGCTACTATAGTTGTTGTCAATTGTATTACACTGTCCATTGCTTGATCGAGCTGCCGATTTCAATCTACCTGGTTGAACAAGTTTACCCCTTGTCTTTCTCGGATAATAGGTTGGCTCTCCCGGGTGCTGTGGCCATCGTTTGTATTGTAAGTTATATTCGGTTGGTGCATGTTTGCGGGTTGGGTTTATCAGCCTTAGTAAATGCAGAAATAATTTCTCAGGATAATTCCTTATGTAGGAATCGCTCATAGATAATTTGAGTATTCGTCAATTATCTTGATTTATAATACGCACCATCTCGTATTAGTCAGAAATAGCGTAGCATAGTGTGTGTGTACTGTTTATTATTTAAGTATAATAGACTTTTTATAAGCTTCCATCTAGTTTTGATGAACCTTTTGAATACTGGATGTTTAAACTCCACTTGATATGGCAGAATAGCGTAGCGCTGGTACCACGAATGCCATGGAAAAGACCAGTGCCAGCCTTAGGATCTGGCACTGTGGAATCTACTGTATTGCCACACTCACACACACACACACACGTGATATCGGCACTGGAAGGACTATATTTTTCATACATTTTAACTAGGATAAAAATGCGTATTATATTTCATAACTGTACATAAGCTGAACTTTGTTAGTAAAATAGCAACATTCATTACCCGGCATATTCCTTGCCCACTCCGCGTGGCATGGTGTCTTTCTTCCGCCTTAAACTTTTTTTAATTTATTTTTCGCTCCTTCATAATCCGGAGGTTTCCTCGACAATCGCTATTTTCTATCATTGACAAAGTTGCTAGGCTCCTTTTGTGACGACAGCGTTTCAGATTATTACCTACTCCTTACGTCATAAACTGTCAATTGTTTTTTTGAGCTAACGATTCTGCTGGGTCAAATCGTGCAGTAAACTTAGTAAATATCAAGGTTTATTTACAAAACGGGCATTATTATACTGAAATAATACGGTGAAAGTCAAAATAGAGATTGATGGAAACAATACGATAGATTTTTCAGTATTCCTGTTTTTAGAACTAAAAATCCACCGATGTTAAGACGAGATTATTCCATTTTTCTTGCTCCAGCTTTTTGAAATCGAACTTCACCCCTTTGTGTATCGGTGGAAGAACCATGGGTGACAATACGTAGTACAGGGGGTCTTGTTCCTTTTTTATATCCTTTTTGTCAGTCCAATTATTGCCACGAGAGGGAAGTGATTGTAGTGACATGCGTCTAAATTAAAAACCAAAGAGTATTTACCGTTACTTGCAAGAAACAGTAGCTTTTGTACTATATACAGTTTTTATATCACAGAGAAATGGCTAGCTTATTATATTGGATCGTTTATATCTCAGACCCGGGGCCTCATTTAGCTCTTGAAGGCCCTGTTAATGACAAATAAACTAACCCATCTTAACCTTACAGTATTGTTACCTGAGTTTTCAAAAATGTACCCTCATTGGCTGGTATCATTGTTTGTTTAGGTAGAAATAGTACAGTACCTTCGTCTTGTCGGCGGTGGCAGTTCAGGCCTTTGATGTAACAGTAGCATGTTAGTTGTTTGTTTTCTAATAAACCGCTTCGTAAAACCACCAGTTGGTCGGACAAAACTGGTTATGGTAACGCTGACACGACGTTCGTCTCTGTTACTGCAAAAGAAAATACAAATTGAGGTTCTTCAACAGTATTTCCATCACAGAGCCTGAAATATCCTATAGATATTTGATCTAAACAATCAGACATACGTTTGCATCAGGGCCTTTGATCGCTGCGATAATGCGTTGCTGTATGTCGTAGAATCGAAAAGTTGTGTAGGCCACACCTGTATAAACTTGTATTGCTGTTGTTTTTCCCGATTTAATTTCCTGTAGTTCATTCTTAACTATAGCCTTGCGGATACTGGTATTCAAATCTGATGCTGATATGTAACTTTTAATTTTAGCATAGGTAGAACTAAAATGTGATAGGCAGCTAACGTAAATTCATTATCCTAATTTACTATATCGCAGTAAGCCTCATATTTTAAACTGGTATGAAATTAGGCCAACAATACAATAACCAAGCTTTGTTATTTAGCTACTGTGCTGTTCATTCGACATAATATATCATATGTACTTCATCTTAACATTGTATCACACTCTTAAATGCTATAATGAAAGTCTAAGTTCGGTCCAGTTTTTAGTTTATACCGCGTCCTTTGTGCTTTGTTTCTGGATAGTGTCTATCACTGTGTTAAACTGTCTTCAATGTTTTCTTCCATCTCGCTACCTCGAGATAGTTAGATTGATTTGTTTACATTGATGACATATGGAATCGTAAAATGTTTGATTAAATGCTTTAACAATGTAAATTTAACATTATACAAACATTATACTTGGGTAAACGAGTTTGAAAGCGATTCTTTGTAAATAGAAGAACGACGAATCAATTGTTTTGTAAATCGAACGCTAGGAGCGCTAATGAGTCGCAGGTGTTAAATGGCTTTCCTACAGCAATGCGGTGCTGAAACTACGAACTATCTTTACGCTACCTTTAAATCAGCTATTTTGTTTTAAATATCATATTCAATGTGCGTATTAATAACATTTCGCAGCGTTTTATTAGAAATAATATACGTCGGTTCTTTCTGAGAGTTTATTGGCTCGTTTTACAAGCACCACAAACACTAGAATAAACGAGAGACTGAGTACGAAAGTTGCAGACTGGAAAATTAAGATCATACTTTTAGGGATCATTTCTATAGTATGTATCTTGACAACGTTACGTAAAAGTGACACAGCGACAACTACGATGATGTGATGTAACTTGTTGCCCTGAGCATGAAGCTGGCTTTGTATTGGATTGCTTGCGATTCGATCTTAGCTTTGAGGAGTGTTCCTGCTGCTTTACAGCGGCGGGAGGGGCGGCAAGTCATCTGAGTAGTTTCCACAAATATATTTCATCTTGATAATTAAATACACATGGTACCCTGATTGAATATTCATTGAAATTATTTATCAAAGAGAATATGTTACATTATATCATTTTGGGACAGTGCTCCTAGGGAGGCGTCACAAATGTATCGAACTCGTGCCACCTTTTGCATATATCATATACTATCAGATAAACCCGGCTCTGCCCTTGTAAGCCTTCAAAAAACTTACTGTGCCCAGTCACTGTACAGCACCCAGTCAAAAAAAGTAGAGCTCCACAAACGGTAAAATATGTTTCAGATAGAAACGGTCATTGATTACTGATGGAAATTAAGATCATACTTTTAGGGATCATTTCTATAGTATGTATCTTGACAACGTTACGTAAAAGTGACACAGCGACAACTACGATGATGTGATGTAACTTGTTGCCCTGAGCATGAAGCTGGCTTTGTTTTGGATTGCTTGCGATTCGATCTTAGCTTTGAGGAGTGTTCCTGCTGCTTTACAGCGGCGGGAGGGGCGGCAAGTCATCTGAGTAGTTTCCACAAATATATTTCCTTGATCATTATCAATTATAATTAATTAAACCTGCTAATAACAGCTTCTGAATATTCACTGAAATTATTTATAGAGGAGTAAGACGATATTTGGGCTAGTTCCCCTTCTCTGCACTAATAATTGATATATAGGCGTTTGAAACAGTCCTAGTAGAATTTTCCCTGGCTCGGTGTGGAGTTTTCATTGCTCACGCTCATGACGACTACAAACAGATAGACCATCTTTTGCGCATAATATATACAAGCAGAAAAACCCTAGCGCTGCCCGGGTATGTCTTCAGAAAAACCAGTCGAAAATAGAAAACTCCACAAACGGTAAAATAAGGTTTCATATAGAAGGGTCATTGATTACTGATGGAAATTAAGATCATACTTTTAGGGATCATTTCTATAGTATGTATCTTGACAACGTTACGTAAAAGTGACACAGCGACAACTACGATGATGTGATGTAACTTGTTGCCCTGAGCATGAAGCTGGCTTTGTATTGGATNCATATATCATATACTATCAGATAAACCCGGCTCTGCCCTTGTAAGCCTTCAAAAAACTTACTGTGCCCAGTCACTGTACAGCACCCAGTCAAAAAAAGTAGAGCTCCACAAACGGTAAAATATGTTTCAGATAGAAACGGTCATTGATTACTGATGGAAATTAAGATCATACTTTTAGGGATCATTTCTATAGTATGTATCTTGACAACGTTACGTAAAAGTGACACAGCGACAACTACGATGATGAGATGTAACTTGTTGTTCTGAGCATGAAACTGGCTTTGTATTGGATTGCTTGCGATTCGATCTTAGCTCTGAGGAGTGTTCCTACTGCTTTGTAGCGGTAGGGAGGAACAGCGAGTCATCTGAGTAGTTCCTGTGTATTCACCAATTAAAGTTTTGGAATTAATAGTAACCGAAACTATTGTGGGTTCTATCGTTGGAGGCGTTAATGATTATTGCTCTTATTTGGGATTGAATTTTTTTCTGGTTGCAGATACTCTGGTCCCGACACACACTGTAGGCAGAATCAGTTAGCTCTTCAGAAATCAGAAAATACTTTACTATTCACAGTAGTTGATTGTTTATAGTCGTGAAATTATGACACAAGTTTTTCTTAGAGCGCTTACCGGAATGTGCAAATGAAACATAAAAATAGGAATACATTATAACGCCGCATGAAATTGAGTCACGAATAAGTATTGTCGACTCATTAGGTGAAAACTTTTCACTTAGTTTACTGTAAGATGATGATGAGTGGACGAAAAGGAAGCATGACAAAGCACGTAGGCCGAATGACAAATCATCGATCTAACATCTTCATAGGTAATATAACAAAGAAATCATATTGCGAAAAGTACGGTAGGTGTTAGTACTACTAAAAATCTTTCTGAATTACTTGTGAAACTGCAAGAAAAATGTCTTCACCAACGCCGATGAATGCAAATCCGATTCTACTCACGAAGTTCATTGATGGAGGATGCAAACGTACGGATGGATCCGGGGAACTATCGGATATATTGCACAGCATATGTATTGCAGTGAAAGGGATATCTGCCGCGATAACCACAGCAGGAATGGTCGGTCTGTAAGTATCCTATTTTGATTTGAACTATTTATGCCATGGTAAAATTTAGAACAGTGATATGGATGAAGTCTTCAGCAAACAAGGCAGTTACCCACTACGCATCAAGGGCCATATAGCTGATTTGCTGTACTGTACTACTCTTAATATATCGTTGACACAGCTAGTTAATTAATTTCTGAGAAGTTTAACTGATATTCGTTCGTTTTTCAAGGGTAAATTATCATTCAATATCTTACACAATATTTGAACAATCTGATAAGTAATTTTTAGGCTATTTTGGATTGTGGCAGTATATTGCTCTGACTTGTTCTTTGTTCTATCTGGTCACGATTAGTTTAACCCTTTAATTTGATTGAAAGTAATACCTATGAATATAAGCTGTTGTAAGCTGTATCATTGGATCATTTTTGGGGAGATCTTTATGAGGGTACACAAATACGGTTAATGATTGAACGTCTCCCTTGTTAATTTGGTTTTGCAATGCCTAAAATTGAATATGAAAAGTCAAGCAGGATATGCATGTCGTCAGGAGCTCTCCCTATCAAAGGAAAATAACAATAGTCTACTTGGCTGACTGAGTGACACAGCAGAATAAATGTCTGGGGATAAAGTTGATTGATTATTGTGTCGGATGACACGTGTAATTAGGATTATAGTGTTGAATTATCGCGTTGTTCTAGTTTACCGACAGCAAACAATTACCAGTATCCCCTTTTTCTTTTTTATTCTTTCGCAAAAGAGTGCAGAACGAGTGACCAATAACTTGAAGAGCGAGAGACGAATGCTGTTAGACTAGTTACGGGAGTAATATTTAAACTGAAACTTACACAGTATTCATATGCATATTACTGCGCCTAGTTTAATGATGAACAAATCATCGAAGAGATAAAAAGAGTGCGCTCCTTGGTGCAGGTATTCCTCATTTAACGAACCGGTTCCGGTCCAGTAGGTTGTTCGTGAAGGAAAACGAACTCCCGATTTAGCGACCAGATTCAGTTCCATCGACATTAATTTTCTCAGAGGGAACAGTAACGATAATGGTCGTAGTGGTATAGTCGCGATAACGATCGTAAGTGTGAGTTGTCGTTAAGTGAGGAGTACCTGTATTCCATTACGAAAACGGAATCAGAGCCGCGACTTTTGACCTGTAGAAAAATTGTAACTCACGAACAGACGATGATAAACCCACTTTTATAATGAGAATCATTTCTAAATTATTTAGATTATATAAAGGGCTAATGCTTTATAAGTTAGGAAGAAAATGCATTATTCTGTTCTAACTTTGCGTGATTGCGAATGCAGGAAATATAGCTTCGGGCTAATTTATTCGCCGGTGCCCACAGTCGGCTCGCTATCGTTATCATTCGCTCGTTTTGTAGGCGTTGCTAGTCACCGTATTGCGCAACGTAATAGTGAGTAAGCAAACGTGTACACCACAGCAAGTCGCGTTTGCAGCAGTTGAATGATTCCAGGAATAAAAGGGTTTTCTGTCCTGAGTTTGTCTCGAGCATCTAAAATGAATAGAAGACAAAACTATTTCTATTCTAACTACGGTCCACGTAGACTAGCGTATCCCGGGGAAATCAACGGAAATGATTCAGTTAAACTTACATAATATTGCAAGAAAATCGATTGTTAATAGTAGGAAATTGTTTCTGTTTTTAGCTTCTTGCAGAAGGATTAAATTTAGTTACTAGTGCAGTAGTGTGGTCGCTCCAGAAACCACAGTACATTTGGTCATATTAGATTAGCGGGTATGTTACGCTAGGTTTGATGAGGTTTTGGGTAAGAGTTAGTTATCAATAATTATACCCCCACCGAAACCTAGGCTATCACATGTAACCAGGGCTTAGGTAGGACTATTGCTTCACTAATACCCAAATTTGCACAGCGTTTATGAACGAAAATTTCTCTCTGTAGATTTGGATTTAGGAAAATCAGTATTAGCTTTATTTAGAAATTCCCTAGGCTCAAAGTCATAACAATCAGCCAAGAAAATGACCTCTACATCACCATTAGACACTGATCCCATCATACTTACGAGGTTTATAAGCGATGGTGGAAGGAAAACCGGGGGAACTGGGGAACTCTCGCAGTTACTTAACAGTATATGCACAGCTGTGAAGGCTATTTCATCAGCAGTAAGGAGAGCGGGCATTGCTAATTTGTAAGTTTTATAGTATGGTCCGATTCTGATTCCTTGGGAACCGTTTTTCTCGTACTTCACATCCCTAAATAATTTTTTCGATTGAATTTATCAAAAGGAAAATCTGCAGTAATAATGTGTTGAATAAAAAAAATTAATGTAAAAAAAAAATTCAGTATCTGGTTCTGCAAACTTGGGTTATTTTGGTAACCGCTTGGTACTTTAGATTTACATCAGATAATTATATTTAGATATGGAATTGCGGGAACCGAAAATGCAACGGGTGATCAGCAGAAAAAACTTGATGTGCTTTCCAACAACTTGATGGTTAATATGCTGAAATCATCACGCAGCACCTGCCTTCTTGTTTCTGAAGAAAACGATGAAGTCGTACAAGTAGATGAAGAGAAGCATGTAAGAAAACATTCTAAAAACGCACTTGTTTTCAGTTTTGTATTGTGAAGTAAAACTTCCATGGGTGTATATAGGAGTGAGTTTTTCGTTATCACCAAGGGCTTATTTTGCGGGATACTCCGGCACATAGATATACTATGTTAGGACACATCACAAATACCTCATATATATTTACAGGGAAAATATGTGGTAACCTTTGACCCCCTCGATGGCTCGTCCAACATCGACTGCTTGGTGTCGATTGGAACTATTTTTGGAATTTTCAGAAAGGTAAATCATTTTTAATTTTACTCTGTAATATATATACCAAAAATTTCATACATTAACACTGACTGATTCCAGACTACTGATGGACCGCCGACAGAAAAAGATGCCCTTCAGCCGGGGAGTAAACTCGTTGCCGCTGGATACGCTCTTTACGGTAGCGCTACTGTGATTGTCATAGCGACTGATTTGTCAGTTGACATGTTTATGCTTGATCCGGTAAGAAATATTCTAACTGAATATCACCTCAATGTCTGTTTCTGTCTTTCAATGTTTTATAATAAACAATGTATGTTAACAGAGCATTGGGGAATTCATCTTGACCGAGAAAAATATAAAAATCAAAAAGAAAGGGAAGTATTACAGTATCAATGAAGGCTACACCAAATACTGGAACGAGTCCATCACGGAATACGTTCGAAGAAAAAAATTTCCTGAGGTTCGAAATATTTTCTATTTCGCTAATGGTTTATCCATTTTTCTTATAAGAGAAATCTGACTTTTGAATTCATTCTTGTGGACATGTGTGCAATTTATAATAGTTTACTATTATTCCCATAATTTATTATTACATTGACTTGAACTGGTGGTTTGCAGCTCAAATAAGTTAAGAATAACTGCACTAGTATACATAATTGATAGGTTATTAAACCATGCTATGAATTTATCTTCAGGAAGGAAAANTTATCTTCAGGAAGGAAAAGAGCCATACAACGCCCGTTATATCGGCTCTATGGTTGCAGATGTCCATAGAACTCTGGTGTACGGTGGAGTATTTGCATACCCCGCTAACACCAAAAGCCCAGAGGGAAAGGTAATGCACAACTTTCTTCTGTTTGGGATGTATATTATAAGTTTTTTTTAAACCTATACGCCTTTGTAATGGCTGGAGATGAACCATTTTCCTACTGGTTGGAAATATCTATGCAGTAAAGCCCGTTGGAGAAAATTAGATACCTTAGGAAATAGTCGTGAACCATTCCATCTGTTGAATATAGATAAATGTAGTTTTCTTATATACAATTATATTCTGGAATTGCACAATTGTAGGTGTCACTGACGGCATTATAATGTGAGTTAACTTTTACGATTTCACGCAGTTGAGACTTCTGTACGAAGCTGGTCCGATGGCTTACATACTCGAAAAGGCCGGAGGAAAAGCTACCACGGGTGAGCAGCGTATACTTGACATCCAACCTAATGGCATTCATCAGCGCGTGCCTGTTTTCCTCGGTTCCCCTGACGACGTTGATGAATATCTCGCGGTTGTCAAGGAATTCAAAGACAAAGTTGCTACTAAGTAATCAGCAATTACATCAGGATTATTAAGGCAATATAACGTTTTTCAAGCCAAAATATGCATAGACATTTCATAGAGTAATAAGTAATGAGATGGTAGCACTTTATAGTTTAACACGTTGCTCTTGTCCAATCTGTAGGAGATTTCAGAATCCACTACATCCTCCATACCACAATAATCCTGGCTATGAATATTGGTAACATTGTGATCCTAATTGATTGACTCCTTTAAAATATTTAGTTAATTCGTCCTCAATAGTTCATGTGAAGTACATGTGCTCAGTTTGCTTTTCATGTACATTTTTATAGGTATTTCATCGATCATGTTGGAAAGGGAGTATATGCTTCTTGTATTATTAAAAAACCTCTAAACTTATATCATATACACTTACGTTATAATGACCCATTCAGTGTTGACTTCCTTTGCGCTTTGTTTTCTGGAAGGCATCATGAGTATTACTATATATTTATGATACATCAAAATAGTCACGCAATGATGGATATTGCTGATATATTATATAAAACCTATATATGCAGAAATCATATGTGGTATGTGATACTTTTATCATTTGGACAAGAGGAACAGGTTGAACTATGTGATGTGTCTCTATCTCTATAGTTTTGAACCTCATTTTTAGAATTTATATGTACAGTATAATGCACTTCAATACTTCAGTAGTAGTCGTTAATAATTTGAAATATTATGCCTTATAAAATCACATAGTGAGATTGACAGTGCCTTTTTACAGAACTTAATAGACCAGACCTTCATGTATCATGTACGTTTTATTGAATCAACAGAGTAAAGAATGAAGTAAGTAAGAATGGACAATACAGAACAGTTTGTTGGTATTCAGGAATAATTTTACAATTCAAAATTTTGGACCCGGTTTCCAAATTACAATTATGTGACTGTGTGACGTAACTTATCTATATTTACTTCTTGGAACACATAATTGAATGATCCAGTACATAAAGCATGTGAAATTAATGCATAACAATGGTTGCAGGTTTCGGATTAGTTCCATAAACAGACCTCACCTCGTAACATTACCATATTGAATTCAATTTTTAGTAGTAGAAGAAATCAACTATTCAGTCATAGTTTTAAGAATTAAATTAAGTAGATTCTGAATGCTATATCGGGAATTCTCTTAGTTTTTCTAACAGTGACGAGATAGATAGATTTTGTTGGTGGTGGTCAACCTTTTGCATTTCATGCGTATATTTTTTCACATTTCTCAGTTCAGATACACCATACTCTTCTACCCACCTTCAATTCTTGCAAAAGAATTCTAATCTAGACTTATTTAATATGTTTACATGATCTATTGAAACCTATTTCTCATTTCAAGCTATTGAATTTCCTGTTTTAGATTTTATTTCAAAAAGATCAGCTTATTTATTGTTGGGTGCAACTTTTAATTATTCAATGCACAACTAACTCCCGGGTATGTGATCAGATCACAGTTCTATTCATATGCAAATCATCTGTATTGCTCCATATAGATGTTCTATCCACACCCAGATTGGCTGCCAGTGTAAGGTTATGCTGATTATACGCTTTCTTCGGTGACAGATTGTACCGTATCTGGCCCAGAGCAGCGTTAGTTCGGCTTCCACAAGCAAAATATAACGGGATGTAAGATATTTTGCCATCAGACCAGCACTAAACAAAAGAGTTAAAATGTGAGGTCGGTATTGGCTAAAAAGTATTTAGAATATAT
>QXVX01000851.1:0-22996 GCA_013436065.1 Halocynthia aurantium | reverse complement strand
GTTAAATTAGTTTATAATTGCATCTATAAATTGAGGATGGGACTCAAGCCTAGGGCATATTTTCATAACTAAAAACCGGGACGCTCTCGAGAAACGGCAGTTTAAGTTTGGTTCATATTTAGAAGTATATAGCTATTAATTAGATGCATTGAAGGCAGTCCAAAACTAATATGCAGAATTAAAATATCGCCAAGAATAAAAGAAATAAAAATATCGCATTGAATTATAATTTACTATTCGACATGTTATACTTTCCTGTACATAGCACACGGCCTTAAAAACGGGACAATACTGTTAAAAATGGGACGTATGGTAGCCCTATCCAAGCCTAAGCACGAAATCGTTACCATTTCATACCATACCTTATATATATTTATACATATATGCATAAATTTCCATACCGTTTCATTTATAGCTTTGTAACCAAATTTGGGAATAGGGGTTAAGGCTATGCCCTACTAAATTTCCAGTTTCAAGAAAAGAGATTCAAGGAATAGTTGTTATATCCAAAGATTTTTCATGTTGTTATATGCACGGTAAAATCAGAGATAAAATGAAGTAAAAAATACCTTTCAATAGTCCGAAAACCGGCATCGATAAATACTTTATTCGATTACATCCGAGGAGTAATGAAACTACGAACACTCCAAATGAAATATATAAAATTAGCAATGAATATGTATGCAGTATTCCTGTTTAATACATAGAAGAAGAAAAATTACTTTGCCCAATAATCTGCTCAAATATCATCTAAACTGCCTGAAACTCCCTAACTTGCCTAAATATCTTCTCACCATCAACTCAAGTGAACTGTAACCACAATATGGACCCAAAACCTAAATCAGGCATAGAGTAAAACACTAATTTACATTTAAATGTTCGTAAATTTAATAAACCACATCTTGTACGTGGAGCATCACATCGAAACTCAAGATGTAAGCTAGTAAACAGTCTCAACTTTCGAATTATACAGCTAACTGAATGTTACTCCTCTCCGTCTTCACTACATAATACTTAATCTCGGTGTCTACAGGAGCTCGAATTGAACGGGTGCGTTAGAAAGAAGGCAGAATAATAAAACTTGACAAGCTGAATGACAAGCCAAGTACGTTGTTGAAATGCTTGACCGACGTCTGGCCGAAGCGAAAAACTAGACCAAATGAGAATTGAAGTGCGAAATGAGACAGAAATTGTTCGCCAAAGGTAAGCTCATAAACATAGAGATAATATATAGTAGCAGTATATGTAATATACAATACATAGTGCATGGTGATAGTCTTTACCTTGAAGTCAACTCAAAAATACAAGTCAATCTCGGTAATCTTTAAATCAACAAAATATGACAATACATGAAAATTACAACTGCACGTTTCACTTTCACTTAGGCAATTTTTCACTAAAGATTTTTCACTGTCTTACTTTAACATAAAATTATTGTCAAATTTAGTCCTGAAATGGACATGTTATACCTGGTTATACTGTAGGTATGTCTTTGCATTATTATCTCAAGTAAGTTACCGCTGGTCTCTAGGTTTCAGTGCTGAAGACACACCAACACACTCTCCTAAGTAGGTAGAATAAGAATCAATTAAATTAAGTAATAATTAATCGAACTCACTTCATTTTTCTACCGTACAACTTTCTTCCTTTTTACGATTAATGACTAAAGATATTTGAATGTGTTCCGAATAATAAATTCTTTTTTAATCACGTGCTCCCGAATAACAACTTGTAATATTTATCAGTTTACCAACTTGGGTCTCATTACATCGAGTAAACTGAACAAGTCGAGTGAAAGTAGATTTCGTCTCGAGTGTCCCCTCGTCTGTATTGAACTTGGCAAATACACAAGTTTGAAGTAATATCCTTCATCGGAGTGAGGGTTCGAGAGGGTATGGTAAATAGCACCTACTCGACATTCATTTGTTTCAGCTAGTCAACTGAAGTAAACATTCATGTATGCACATGTACGCTGAGGATGATTATAATAAACTAAAGGCGGGAACTCCACCTACTTCCTTAACTTACTCTCTCTGCTTCAGCAAACTTTCAATTGTCAGAATTTCGATCAACAATATATAAAATATAACTGCATGATAATTGATAATTCTAAACGGAACAAACAAGGTGTTCTACAAGTTGCGCACGCGAGCAGTAACTGCATTGGTTCTGCGCACAGCAGAGTGTTGCTGCTTGTATACCGCTACCAGCAAACAATGCTACCAAATAGTCGAAACATTGCAAGCATGGATTGTCATGATATACATTCACTTATTTACACACTGATCATACTAAGTAGCAATCCTATACAGTAGCTATCTAAGAAGCAATACTAGAATCCTGATCTATCCAACACAAAAAAAATCTACTCACAATACTGTCATACATGTTACACTGTCTACACGGCGTCAAAGAGATGTTTCATACACGCCGTCTTTCGGTCTACTGGCCTACCANAGTTTAAACAGATAAAATATGAACTGAAATGAGTGATAAACCGCTGTTCCCCCCATTCGAGGGTCAATAAAAATACAACTACACACTACATTTGCATTTGGAAATTCTCTCTATTCCACATACCATGGACGCTTGGGGGACCCGAGAGGCGCGTACGCAGTGATGAGTATTCCATTTTGTTTGCAAAATTTTACATGCTCTTCCTCATTCAGATAAGGATGACATTCTATTTGATTGACAGCCGGCACGATCGTTCCTTCTTTCATTATCTTTTTGATCTGATATTCGTTGAAATTTGAAATTCCAATGCTCCGGACCAAGCCTTCTTTTTGTAATTTTTCCATCGCCTGATAGGAAAGAAATAACGACCACTGATTGCTCAGTAACTTATTAACTTTGCAAAGTTTTTGTGTTCACGCACCTTCCACGTGTCGACGTAGTGAACATTGGAGACCTTAAAGTCACCGTTTTCCTTACGTGGTAGAATTTCTTTTTCTTTCTATGTAAAGGATTGCAAAGAAAGAAATGATTTAGTTGGTCCCGACAAAATCCTGATTGAAATACATGTAACAAACCGCAAATCCAAAAGGCCAATGAATCAAGTAAAGATCCAGATAGTCTGTTTGCAGAAATTTCAGCGTCTCCATTAGCGAAGGCTTCACATCCTTGGGATCATGGAAATTATTCCACAGCTGAACAGATAAAAAAATATTTGAGACGCGTTGTCTTCTAATGCAGGGTGGCCCGAAACATTAACTATATTACCTTGCTGGTCAGAAACAAGTCACTTCGTTTTATTTTTCCCTCCTTATACTTCTCTTGCAAAGTATCGCCAATTTCCTTTTCGTTCCCGTAAACCCATGCGCAATCGATGTGGCGATAACCGACGTCTATAGCTTTACGTACAGCGTTCCCAACTTCATCTTTAGAAGACTATTCAATATCAAAAAAAGATTGAATTGAAACAATACTAACAACAATATAATATTAGAAAGTTACTATTAAGTGTTTGGAGAACTTTTTAACACGTTTTCCGCTTGGTAATAGTTATATAGGTATATAGTTATCAAGTTTCCATGGTAGCTGCCAAAACAGTCTTGTCTCTTGTGCAATTACAAATGCGAAAAACTTCGAATATATTCCATGCAACTCGTGTGTAAGCGCTTATCTTTAGAGGGCGATAAAGGCGAAGGGAATATCGAAATTATTTGTATTCAACTTACATTCCAAGTCCCAAATCCGAGAGTAGGCATTTCATATCCAGTATTAAGTTTAACAGTAGGAACGGCCATCTTTATTGTTATGTACAGTACAGAAGGCTAGACTATAGGTCTACAAGTAAAATATATATACAGTAAACCCTCCATTATCCGAACTTACTGAGACTGAGGCGAACCGTATATAGTATCTGACTGCATATGATCTCTATAACTAATTTGACTTCATCCTGAATTTGGTAGAGTATTATAGAAGACTAATTATTTCCAAAACCCAGCTGTAGTGACCCGCTCCATTCTCCAATCCGAACTTTTACCCTTATGAAAGTCGGAAACTGTGAATTACCACCAAGCATTGGAGCTCTAAATACATAAAACTACACTCAGCAATCATGTGTTCTCTAACATTAATTTTCCACGGTGAAGAACAGTTCTAAGCAAATATGTCTATCAGAAATTGTTTGCTCAGTGTCGGTATCAGTTTTCGTGAAGGAATAAAACAGTTTGATGATGACAGTGTTGGTATCAGTGTTCGTAAGGGATAAAACAGCTTGATGATGATATTTTCTTACTCAATCAGGTACAGTATAACTTCATGTATATATTTCTAAGAGGAAGTTTGTTTGACCGCTATAGAAAACCAAATGGTTTGACCCATCTGAACCGAATTTGCCGCGGTGACTGTGGTGTCATAGGGTATCTTTAATTAGGTAATGACTGCTATTACCAGAATTATTTGATTTATATTACTTAAAGTCATGAAAAAGAATAAGTTTTCCCTTGATTAAAACTTTATTGAGTAATTTTGAAATTATCATTATCAATCAATCAATCATTAATATGTCTCAGTACTCTCAGTACTGTAAATGTTACGAGGAGTAAAATTCCATTCCACAGTACTACAATCCATCTCAGCTCAACGAGATCAACTTATTCGGTATAGTTTTCTTTGAACGGCCAATATTTATGATCTGAGATCCTGTACATTAAAAAAAAAAAATTCAACAAGATATAAAAATGAACTAGAATTGTGCAGCAATTATGCAGAACTCCTGCAGGAATTTAAGAATAAACACTGAAGTTTGTTTTAACTATATCTAGTACCGTGCAACACAAAATTCACATCAATCACAATCAAACTGTGTTAGTTCATAGCAGGAGCTCTGAATATATAGTGGACATATGGACTACACTGACTTTTCTAAGGGAAGGTGCATTGAATAATAATTTGGCCCAGATAAAATCGTACAAAGTAACTTTATAGCTACTGATCTAGAATAGAGAAACTGCCTCGTGTGTCACCTTCAGCAGACACCCATGATCAAACATTTCTCATCAAACATAAAAATAATCAACCTTCGCACTCACCATTCTAAACCACATGCTCGGAAGTTACGGTTGAAACCACCAACCACCTTCATGTCCTCGTCAGATAGCTCAAAGTCGAACAGCTGTGAATGGTCAAGAATATAAAATTAAAATGGATTTCTAAATACGCTGAAGCCTCTGTTTTTATCATCAATTGGTTTCTTGGAGGAAGTCATTAACAAAATCAGAGCAGTATTTTGCACATCACTAATATTCAACACTTATTATTACAAAATTGTATCAAAAATGTTTGACAGTATCCCCAAAACGGGGTATTTGACATCAGAGACTTGTAAGACACATGACAACTGATAAGAACATGTGTCGTTAAAAATAGGACAAAAAATGAGGTCCAATTATATTACCTTACCTCACATCAGCGCTTTCCAAACTTTTCCAGTTGGTGACACACTTTTTCAAGGGGGGGGGGGGGGGGGACACAGCAATTCAGTTTTAATAGCAAACCAGAGGTCAATTCAATCCCTTATGAGAGATACTGATACATAAATACATTTTAATGTCCGCGACACACCTACGCACTGCAGGCGACACACAGTTTGGAAAGCACTGGTATACAGGGATTGACGTAAGAATAAGCGTAATCAAAAATATTTAACCACACAATATATCATAATTATTTACATGAAAATTGCTTGCAATTCTGGAAGGTGTCACACTCTTTGGAATAACAATAACTCCTCTCTGTAGTTGATATTTCAAAACAACTTGAGCTGGAGTTTTGCCAACTCGATCTGCAATCTGTTTTATTTTTGCATCTTCCAGTAACACAGGTTCACCGTCCTTCGCCCTTCAAACATAATAATAGACATGAATAGTTACTGCGAAAAATGCAGAATGAATGGCTGGATTAAGTCAATAAAAAGCAATTTTATACTATATTTATGGGGCCATCACAGTGCCTGTATGTAGCCCAAGGTACCCACGAAATCTTAATCCGCGCCTCTACATGCAAGGGATCACATCAATTGTCCCCAACAATATGCCATTCGTACATTGTTTTATGACATCAGTTACGTTTTATAGAATGAACTAAATCATACCATGGTCTATCTGGTGATCCTAACGGACTGTATGCGGTGAAGATGATTTTTTTCGATTTGCAGTATTCCAACATGGCATCGTTAGTGAGATACGGGTGGCATTCGACTTGGTTAGTTACTGGTACAATGGAACATTCTTTGATTATACGATCAATCTGATATATATTGAAGTTGGAAACTCCGATGCTTTTGATGAGGCCTTTGCTGACCAACTTTTCCATTGCCTGGTAACAACAATCGGAATTAGTCAATTTTAGAATTATTGGAGCCCTGGGCAATAATCCTTCATTCTCAGAAATTTACAGGAATAGAGACACGAATATTATAATGACCCTCTGTTTTCGGGAACCCATCATGACTATAATAAGTAGAGTATTGCTTTATTTTGCAATCTGGCATAAGCAAAGGAACAGATACCTTCCATGTTTTAACATAGTCATCGTCTGAATATATGAATTTTCCGTTCTTGTCTTTCGGGAACAATCCTTGCTCTTTATCGTTCTGTAAACAAGAGATTCTGAAAATGAGTAACTGACGTTTACAGATAACAATACTGTCTGTTACATCGTAAATATAAATGTAGAAGGATTATCAAACACTGTTTGCGCACAGGTACTTCCGGCGGTTATTCATTAACTTAAATACGAATGCTGAAGTCTCGCCCTTCGACGAGCAAAATTACAAACAATAGTGATTCAGCTCTATTGCTTTTCAAAACTCACAGCGAAACTATTTATAAACCTATTTTGAGTCACGTTTTAAACCATACAGACAAATGTAAAGTCTCATAAACAAAGAAGAAACTGTATGAGTATTTTAATTCTTTCAAATTTTAATTCTTTTCCAGACGGAAGTCACATATATGCTACTTACGATGTATCCCTGTGGCCAATGCATCAAATATAAGTCAAGGTAATCGGTTTTCAAGTTCTTTAAACTTTCTTCAAGGGATGGCTGAACATCATCAGGATGGTGGAAGGTGTTCCACAACTGTAAATGGAAAACAAAAGATAACAGAAAACTTTCTTCTATATTTACAAATGAAGTGAACCCTCGATGATCCAAATCGGCCGCTATTGCTAACGAAAAAACTTTGAAAACCTCATTTGATAAACGACTGTCTAATCTTCGCTGTAACCAGTGTTAGTTTTATGCAACGGATAATCCATTACACAATAGCGTCACCGGATTGATCATGAACAAAGAGTGATTTTAAAATTATATATATTGACATGAAAATGATTATGAATGCTAAGTGGCAGTACTGGACCTCTATAGGTCATAATCATGAGGGTGAAAACTGTAATGTTGATTTTCCAAACTTTTCTTGTATACTATATCGATGGTATACAAATATTAAAAAATATGATCATACCTTACTGGTCAAAAATAAATCCTCCCTTTTTATTTTGCCTTCCTTGATTTTCTTTTCGATTCCTTCACCAACTTCGACTTCATTCCCGTATACCAAGGCGCAGTCTATATGCGTGTATCCAACGTCAATGGCACATTCAACAGCTGCTTTGACCTGACCTTTTTGAGACTGAAAACATGCAGTCAAATTTTACCTTAGAATATTGAATCATTAGCAAAGATCAAAGTTCACAAAGGCATGATTATTGGAACCAAATGTCAGACAATGGTTCTTGACTCTTGTTGTCTATTTATTATTATTTTGCAACATGCTGTATAATGTTAAAAACTTCAATAGAAATGAAATGAATTTTTATTCATCTGCAATTTTTATTTATTCAATAACATTTATAAAGAGATATTATGTAGGGTTAAATTCTACATGCTGGGGGATTACTGCAGGAGCATAAAGAGGCAATATCATATAACGAAGAGTATATGCAGTTACCAATACACGATCCGTCTTAATAATAGTGACTACTCGTGCGTGCTTTCTCTAGTCTAACTTAAAAGAAGTTAAAATAGAAATCAAGATGATCAACTACTTACTTTCCACGTACCCAAACCGACCATAGGCATAAGCTTCGAACTGAGGAGAGTCAACTTCGGCACCGACATTTTGTTGATTACTTCAATACCAATAAGTTTGCAAACAGCCGCTGATATACTGAACCGTCGCAGAGGAAATGAACGCATTGCCGGCGCGTAAAAGGGGATTGTCTTTCGACAAATACCCACGGTCGCTTGAAAGAAACGACTTCTCTCATTTGCTCGATGCTGCTGCAAACCCGGCAAGACTGCAATTCATTTCCAAAGTATCATAGTTGTTACTGCTATGCCCACAGCAAACTATTCTTTTCCCTGGGGAATTTGAAGAAAATATGAAGGTGATTCTAGTTCAGGGACTCAAATCGAATCATGGCGGCTCGATTTTCACGAACCAAAACTTGACCACGGAATGCGAACCGTCCTGAACCCATTAATCGCGAGAACCGAGTCACTGAGGAAATTTCCCCTGCTTCAAGTCCCTATTTTCTGCGGAAAACCTCTTTCCCATGATACAGTTCCCACTCTCCATAGCTTATTTCAGCATACTTCAGTCAACATTTTATTACAGTACTTCATTTCTACACCTGTTATATCTATCCACAATATATTACATAATTTTATTTTACTCGATATTTTGCAGACAGAAAATAACGTGAACAATATTTGGTACAGCTTGTTCTATAACACTAAATGTAATCGTAATCTAATCATATATATATATACAAATTGGATACAGACTCTTACCTACATCAACATACGATCTTTTTAAAGATATTCATGTACATTGTCAGAAAAAATCTATTATACCACTCCCACAAGTTTGCATCCCTGGCAATATAGAGCAATTTACTCCAGGGTAAATTGTATGTATTATCAGTTTAATACAGAAAGAAAATATCTACATGCTGTACAATATACAAGTAACATACATGAAAAACTTTTAACAATGACAATGCATTCCGTCTCAAACATGCAGCGATATTCAGACCCTCGACAAGCTATTCGGACCCCCGACAAGCGAAATTAATGTGCCGGGGTTATTGCCACAAATAATGTTATAAGTAATATTTATTGCACATTTATGCGCACATATTTTCTTATCGTTTTGCACAACACATAATTTTTGCGCACACTGACTTATAAAAATTAGAATATGGCTGCAAGTAAATCTTATATTGGTGAGTTAGAATATTTTTGTAAAGAGACAGCAGATTTTCATAACAGATTGCCTTCCAAAATGAAATTCAAGAAAGGAAAGCATTGAACAAATTCTCTTGACTTGTTAGGAATGATATTTTAGGAGTAACTAGCACTTATCATAGAAATCCTGTGGAGTTCCAAGAAGTCTCACCAAATTTTCCTGTTCTCCAATCACCATATGGTTTTTCTCATAATATTTGATGAGTTCAGCTACCGACTCAAAACACGGCTCATCTTCCTTAAAAGCGCCGACAGCATACATTCCGTCCATCACACGACGTCTTATGTGAAAATTCCATGTAATACCTTTATGGAACATGGTCAAGGAATAGGGCTTGCCGTGATTAGAACCGCGGTGACTGGGCCGAACAATGAAGAAGCCTTCCTGTTAATAATTTTAATTAACAATGAAAAAATTGCCTGTACAATTGGACATATGCTGCGGAATTAGTAAATAAAGTTTGGTTATTAAAAGTTAGGAGAAAAATGGTCCGCAAATTATTGCTGTTTGCATTGGTTACAGCGTAATTGCTGTAGTTGTGTTATCAAAGCTGTGATAATGGCCTCAATTCATATTATAATTATTCACATTGTGGAGGAGTATCATTGTATGATTGTTAACATCATCATGGATCACTGCAGCAAGAACAAAGAAGGTACCCACAATATAATGAACCACAATGAAATTATATTATAATTTGAACGTATTTCCCCGCAGATACTCAGGGAAGGGACTACTGTATTGTGGTATTGCAAACATAAATTTCAGCAAAGAAAACATAAAATTTTACTTCTTCTTCGTATTGTAATGCTTCTTCAGCTTCCTGTCTTGAGATGTCCTTATACCAGTCATATGCAGCTAAAGCTCTACCTGTAAATTGTCGAAGTTTTATTTTATGCAATCACACTCCTTTGTATAGATTACACATTTTGGGAAGTTAATTTTAGATCCAGTACATCTGCGTGTGAAATAAAACTGATGCCAAAAATTATGTATATATATACCTATACTATAGTTAAGATAAATTTTCCGGTACCAAAAAGCACTACATTTCTGGATTTCCGCATCAAAAGAGCCAATCATGCAATCCTAGATACTGAAACAAAACAAAATTCAGTTTACTTGGTTTCCTTGGGCTAGGAATGCCATTTCTAGCGGGCAATCTTGGAACAGGCTCGGGCGTTGGATCTGAATGACGCTTAGGCGACGCATCCCTAAAAAAAAAGCGAGATATAAAATATAACAAATTTTAATACATGTAAATTGTAATTCAATCTGGCCTTGAAGGGAATCAGTTGAAATAGCGCTTTTATATCCCATATGATAATTAGTATCTCAGACAAAGGTTGCTGGATATGAATTGCTGCTAGTAGGCAGCACCAAAAAAGTAGCAAACTTGTAACAAAAGTAAATAGTTATTTTTATGTGTCATCAGAAGGTAATTATATTTTAAATGAATGAATATTCAATCATTTCTTCTCATTAATAACAAGACCAAGTAAGCCCAGAAATATAGCAAAATTTAAACTTTACCCCCGCTTGACTTTCGAAAGTAGAAATCTTGCAAAACTCTATCTCAATAGAAAACACATGCATACAACATATACTATATAATAATACATAATATCATACTTTAATATGTAATATTCTGACTAACCTCTCTGCCCCATGTAATTGATTTCCATTGGTTTGAAAGAAAGTAGGTGAGGGCACCCTAAACGCAGATTTAGAAATTCCATCACCCGGTGTTATCAAAGGGAGCGATTTGCGGGTCAAGCCGGGGGAACGAGGAGACACTCTAGGTGAAGGGGGCCTCTGCGGTTTACCCTGAAATGCCGGTGATATAGGAGACAGCAACGGGGAGTTCCCAGCCCCAAAATGATTTTGTCTTGGCATAAGTTTCGGGGATTTTTGGCCAGGCAATGGATCTGATTTTGAACCGATCACCAGATTCTTTAGTACGGGAGATGCCCGGGATTTGGTATTTGCTTCGACGAGATACGCTTCTGGAACCCAGCCTTGGCATCCTCCAGTTCTTGCGAACCACCAGCCGGAATCGGACTTCTGGAGAACCTGTAGACATTGATAAAATATGATAGTGTAACTTTAATTTGTAAAATCTCAGCGATTACAGTAATATTTAGGGGGTAACTAATGGTGGGGGTAACTAATGGTGAACAAACTGAATTATTCGATCACAAACTGATTTTCCGATGTACTAACGTTAGTCTCGTCACGGCAATAACGGTATCAAGTTTAAGCTTAGATGCGGAAACAATTTACAAAGATCTTCTTTTGATTTATGCCGAGATTAGAGGGAATCCGAAAAGAAAATTAGACATCAATGTGCGTAGTGACTTTTGAGATAAATATATATCTGTTTATGCATTGTGTATCATATAGAATCAAAGTAAAAATTTACTTCGAGTATTTGATCTTTCTGAAAGCTGATGCCATCTTCAATTGTTGAAGTGAAGTCAGATATTGCTTTGTAGGTTCCAGCAATTTCTTCATCTCGTTCATCAAATTCATCGATCGACTGCTGTTTCAAAATGTAACGTTCACGAACTTTGGCCACTTGCGCTCTGGTCAGAGTTCTCTTGAAGCTTTGTCTCTTCGGAGGCGGCCTGTCTTCTTTGATTGTCCTCTGACGTCCTCTTCCAAAGTTTCGCCTCGATTCGGCACCTATACATTAGAATATATTACAGATGAGATGATAATACCTTTGTATCAAATGCAATAAAATTTCTTTTATAACATCAAAAGAACACTCTTTCTTTGGTCTTTGAACTCGATATAATGTGACACCATTTTATCATTTCGAGGACCTTAACAATGTAATGAAATGACCAGTGTCTCCTAAATACAATAACAGATACTACTGATTATACCTGCCATTGTTTTAATCCTTGTTTCTTCAAGATAGCTTGCAGGAACCCATCCATCCTTGCCATTTATTCTAAAAACAAGATATAAATAACTGAATCTATGTAGAACCTCACTTCAGATCGATGTCCCCCAAACTATTTTTTATACATAAAGTTCTTGAATTACGTTAGAACTGAGGTAGCTAAGGCGAGGATAGGTATGGGTGAGGGGTAGGTGTTTACTAACCCCTACAGAAACCATAAGCTAACCCAGCCCACCCCACATACTGGGGATTTTGAGGAAGCGTACTGCTACTAGAATCTTAACTTCATCCGATAAACTTTGGAGGTAAAAGTGTTAGTATTAATGTATCAATAACTTAAATTATATTTTTGTCATCTATTAATGTTCACACAATAATTATGCATGTGTGGGTGTGGTGTGCATATTATACATGGCTACAAGGCGTTACCATCTATCCAGACGTCATAGTTGGACTGCTTATTATATTTGAAAATCACGCTGATTAGATTCATAAGATTTATATATTTTTTTCTGGTAAGTTCGTTCGAACTCAAAAATGACAACGGCGTCAGTGATACATACGAAGGTAAAAATAGTTAAGTACACAGTTAAACAAACATAGTCCATGCAGCCAAGTTACTCCAATTGATCATTGATTCATGTTAATATTTATAATAATGTGTGCCTTCCAAAAAGCATCGTGAATCATAAAACTCACTCCAAGGAAATGAATCACTACAGCATAAGTATGAGTAAAAAAATTCTCTGAAATAACAAACAGGTAAGCAGATACCTTCCAAACCACCATCCGTCCAAGTTTTTTTCCAATATTTCAATTTCACAACCTGCTGGGAAAGACAATTCATCTGTTGCGTTGTCAAGGTTGTAGCCATATAGCGATGTGTATTTCTGACCTGAAAATTGGAAATAAATTTAAGATTTTGTAATGTTTAAATCAGTGAAGCTCAACGTGGTCCAACAGGGACTATAGTGACAAAAAGTCTACTCATTATTTTATCGATCAAAATTTCATAATGTTTGCACGGTTGAAACTAGTGTATCAATATCAATATCATCCTGACCTTCTCCAGCTTTCACTCTTTCCTTTGCAATAATTTTATCTGTGTTTCCATAGAGTTCTTCCAGATAAACACCAGGAACCCAACCGTTCTTTTCTTCTTCGTTAGCAACAAGCCACCAACCTATCATTAAAAAGGATAAAATTGAAAACATTCTGGAAACTTAAATCTATGAATGAGTGCGTGTGACATAGATATTGTTTTTAAATATTTTGTGCCAGCAGAAGTAATGATTCCCTGTCATTTCTGTTATGAATATTTACAAATCTAAACCTTTAAAAAGCTTTACCATTCGACGCTTACATCTCTCAAATGAGGCATTGATTGAAAATTATAATTGTGAGGTAATAAAGAATAGAATATTGCAAATTAACAGCGCAAACATTATTACCTGACTTAAAATATTGATATAATAATACTAACCCCATTTTCTCTAGAGTTATAATCCTGTGAAATATTAGCTATGAGTTCTAAGTTTATTTATGCAACATCTGTATCATGTAATGAATTAACATAATCTTGAGTAACACCTGTGCAGGAGCAGGAGGTTCGGCAGAGTTCACAGCCTACCTTGCGATAAAAACCATCATAGATGATTCAATTGAAGTGTAACCAAATGACCTATTCCTAGTTAGCAAATAAATCGTCATGAGTTCAAAAACTCACCACTTTCTCTCTTTTCAACGACTTCAACCACGTCACCCTCCTTTAGATCCAATTCCTTTCTGTTATCCTTCTTGTAAGCTGCTATTGCGACGTATTTGTCCAATATAAGGGGCCCTGTTATCTCGTTTGCTGTTTTGGCTTAATAAAAACACAATTATATATATTCAAGAGCTTCGAGATAACGATGGTAGGAAGTAGGTTATTCCCCTAAGGTCAAGACCAATAATCTTTCTAGGTCAAACGAATGAAGGTCATCGTGATTTCATTCATTTCGGTTATTGGACTTCATATAAAATAAAATTTGTAAAAGAATATCGTTACATGAACTAGAGTCATTTGTATGCTCTTTTAAAATCATAGTAGTGAATTACCACACAAGCCAAAGTAAACATAATATCACGGAACTTGGCGCGAAATAATCCGTTGAAACTCTTTCAATGTGCTATTAAAAACAAAAATGACTCCTAATAATCATACCTTGAGATTTATCAGATGAATTTCTGGAAAGAAAGTGCGAAGGTAAAGTCATTTACAGTTTATAATCTAACAGAACAGTTTGCGCAAAGGGCAACTCTAATGAGTAGAATATCTTTATTCAAGCAATGTTGCGGACTCACCCTCCCAGAGATATACCGCTGTCTTCGAGTCCAGTTTCAAAAAAATCCAATACTATTGTATCCATAGAAATTTTAGCCGGAAGTTTCACAAGAGACTGAAATAAATCGTATTTGGTTCATCGCAGGAAAATAAGCCCCATCTTGGCAGGTTTTATATTTTAAAAAGATGCACTATTTTTACCATGCAATATGTTGAAATGGGACCCATCCTCTTCAGAGCAACTTCTCTTGTGTTCGAACGACCGAAAAAGATTTTTCCAGGAATGAAAGGAATGATTCTAGCTGCGGGATCAGACATCCCACTTTCCACGGGAAATCGTTCCGACAGAGTTAACTGAAACAAAAGGAACACTGGTTTTCTCGAGTTCATAGTTATTTTACCAGCGCTGTCGTACATTTCAGCACAAAAACAACGTAACCCTACGCCATAAGAAAATCCATACAGTAGGTCCACGTTACGTCTGCGTTTTTCCACAGAGTAGGTGAGGGATCGCTATGATTCAGCGAATTTTTTGCTGTGATAATTAATTTCTATTTACAGTGTAATGATTTGTAAGACCACATAAAACCAAGTGACGGCTGCTAAGGACCAACTCTCTCTGGGCGAAGATAAATTTAGCAGTGTAAAATTCCATGACTTATGTTTACACCATAACCATGGCTACTAATGAAATGAAAGAATAACAATATCGTCACTCGCATGTCAATTTGGAATAACGAGAACCGGTTCCTAAACATGATGAGCTACAAAAATGAGAATTAATTCTACATAGAACTACATATAAAAAACGTACTTGTAAATCAAAGAAGCAGCTGTAATAACGCCCAATTATTGACTTGATTCCATCACTCCAGGTTACTTCCATGATAAAAGCCTGCATCGACAGAAAATTCAAAATACCATTATCAAAGTTTCAGCCGTAGTCGATATCAACTAACAAGCATTTCTTTCAAAGCATTACATTTTATCACATTATATACTGATATTCACTGCATTTTGTACGTACATAATGTTTTGAAGGCGATCTCCTCTTTTCCACGCCCCTTACGACGACGGTTTCCAGTGTTCTTCGTGGCATCCCTCAAGAAAATCGTGGCCTTACACAGAGAAAACGTACTCTCTTCTCTCTAGCTTACCTTTTTCTGAAAGGGTCGATCTGTGTTTGTTATTCTGAGCAATTCTTCTTGGTTAGATGTACATTACGTGGGCACAGTCTCTTATAAAACACCGAAGATTCAAAGAATGACTAATACGTAAGTAGATATAACTTATAATGCGTCAACCTGTATTTTATTGTATCTCGTAAGTTGTCTTGTATGAAATCACACATTTTGCGTATTATCTACCACGCCGTAATGTCGTGCTAGAGCAAAATTTGATTCATAATTTAGGAGCATCGCTACGTGACAAATTATACATATTTTACTACCAGTGCAAACAAGTTGATAATTAGTGGGTCATGATACCAACCACAGATAGGTTGTACAGACCAACCAGTAGCCGGTAGGTTTTCCAATCAGCACGAACAATTTTTTCTCGAGACACCATAGCCTGGCCTGATAAATCTCAGAATATCTTGCTCAAAGTAGAGGCGTGTTTTGGTGACACCACTACAAAGTACTTGAACCTATTTTATTTTTAAACACCTTTTAAACACACTTTTCAAACACCTTAAATCACCTTCTAGTTTCATGAATTGTTGCGAAAGTGTAATCGTAAAATGTTGGATACTTGGTATCGTGCAGGGATGAGAATAGTCTGGTAACTCTGATAACCACTCATCTACAGCATAAGGCATTGTACAGGATTCATACTACATGTACGTAATAATTGTTCATTTCAAATGAACGATCTTAAATGATCTATGACATCAAATTTGCAGTTGCTGAAATTCATTCTACGTTTATGAGCAGCTGTATGAGTAGACAATATTGTAAGTATTAGATGTTAGTAATGCAAATATGACAAAAAGGAAGAACAGTTCCTAGAGCACGTAGCACATACAGATATAAATCTTTCCCTTAGTAGTAATGTGATGATAATATGATAGTTTGTAACATTAATCACATTTTATGAATACAACTAGAATTACTGTTGGTTCGACCGAGAATCTATAAAAACGTTCAGAGAATCTGAGATTCAACCAGGTAGTGATTCATGAATTCCAAGAACTTAAAATATTTAAATTACACTCATCAATGAGATGCACTATACCGCTTCAGGAGTGATATTAGCAGTACTTAAAGTGGAAACTTACATTGGAGCAGTTTTGTTTCCTATGAAACAGAGGAAACGTGGTGAACACTGTCACATTGCTTTCATCATATATGCGAATTACAGAGATAAAGAACAGGAAACATCATTCCAACACAAACGGTCATATCAGATCTGTTAAGTAACACTGTACTGTATCACATTGTTAAATATCTGCAGCTTGCTTAATGGTGTGCTTTGCATATTGTCAAGACTGTCATATGCACTTCAGACACTTCTCATATTACGACTAGGTTAAGCTACAACGACATGGTCATAAAATATCTTTAGATATATCTCGATGGATAATAGAATCCATTAGAGCAGTGGTTCTCAAACTTTTTCAAGAAAATTGCATAGCGGTCCCCTGATTTTTTTTTCAATGACTCGAGGTCCCATGAAAAAATATATTTATTTTTGTCTGCAAGTCAAAATACTTTAATGCTATGGTGGTTTGAGTTTGCTTCAGTTCGAACACATGTGAACTCATTTTTATTATTATAGTAAACTAGGAAGGTAAGTTAAAAATGAACTTTTTGTTAATGACATTTATCTAGTACAATTCGATGTACTTCGCGTCCCTCTAAAACGGCTTCGCGGACCCCAATGGGGACCGCCGAGCTCAGTTTGAGAACCACTGCAATAGAGTATGAAAATTCACCTAGTATCAATTTTATACTAAATGAATCATCTGAATGAAGTAATGGAAATACTATTCAAGAGTCGTATGTGTGATCGGTCGTTTAGTGAGTACCTGTGCCTGCGCTTTCATTTGAAAGTGTACTTGAAGAATACTGTGTGACCGGGTAACCAATATACTGAAACATGAAGTACTAGGTACATGCACTACCGAACCATTTCAATCCCAAAAAAGTTTATTCAACGGTCCAACTTTTTGGGTTTGTATAGCGTAAAACAGGCGGACACACAAACACACATAGGTATACTGCGTTTAAAAGAACCTTGTCGCTTTTGAGGTGGAGAAGGGGGCACTATCATTTGGCTCTGCATAGTCATCAGGTGTATTTTATCTTTCGTTTCATCTCTCATGAAAGAAAATATATGTACAGTATGTATGTAAGAACTCTACACAAGGCTAAGTGAAGGATAATGAAGAAGGAAATGACGATGGCAATACAGTAGCTACGTTGTGAAGAGAGTGACATATCAAGGTTTGCAGAGTACAGAAATTCAAACTCAAATACCCTATACATATAGCTTCATCGACCTCTGTTCACATACAGCAGTGAACATGTCACATAGGTTATGTTTTTACTACAACTTATTTTTCTGTTGCATCATTACGTAAATTTCCGTGGGCGGAAACTGTACTATGTGTTGCACTGAAGATGACATTTTTAAACTTTCAAATACTGTATCGAATTAAACAGTGTAATGAGTGTAATAAGAGTTTAGGACTTCCATACATAGTGTAACTTCGTAACTCCCCGATCGAACGAGATTGGCCATTGGATATTTTTATAATAGGTAACGATTTTTTCGCTATGACATTTTATGGAACTCAACGATCGCAGTATAACGAATATTATAATTTGAACACTAATACGAAAATAATAGAAAGACATCGGTTATATGATAAACAGAGGATATACAAGACTGGGGATTCAATACTGTAGCAATGTTGTTTTTAGCTGATGGTTGTACGTTGCTTCATTGAACCAATGCGATGAATCATAAAGCATAACTGCTCTATCCTCAGCAAAACGAGGAAATGACGCTTTGTATATGTCATATCCGGGCATAGAAAGCACGGAGGAGCGTGATGGGAGAGTGATAGAAGAATGCCGTGGAAGACCTATACGCGTATGTGATCATCGCATTATGTACAGTACAGAAACGAAGTCAATAACAATTCTATATCTCACGAGCAGAGAATTCTTTGTTGCTGTATATATATATATACGTTCTTATACGTTGCTAACGCTAAGTCTGACCGATAACTAGTTTCGTTACAAAGCAGAAGGAAGGAAGTACAGCAAATGCAATATGAAAAAAGATTATATAATTCTTATAAAAACCAATCAAAGTTACAAGAAAGGCGATAAGGTTAAAAAGTGGATAGAATTGAGACATGACGATGCTCTAACAAGCTATCAAAAATTCTCAATTCTATTTGGCAATTAATAACAGGAAACTTTTATAACTAACTATTCTAAGTAATGATCTTTTTCAAAAACTGCCGTACGTCTGATTTGTTAATAAATATGTGTTGCTCATTATCTTAAATAAATCTAATTAAAAACAGTGCAGTATATGAAAAAATAGATCAGAATTCGAGAAGCCCTGCAGACCTTTAAAGGATCTAGGTTAAGTTATTTGGCGTTCGTCTTAACTCTTAATTAAGAAATAGCTACACAGGTTATGCGACATAAAAATGATTTGTGAGTTGTAGTTTAGCATTTATCCTTAGAACATAGTAGTTTGAGGAAGCAATCGTCTGAAGAGTCTTATCACACTGTACAACTGCTCTTCAATTAACGTCCACCTCGTTTATCGACAGCTGTTTCCAATAGTCATTCTATTAGAAATTTCGTTATTCAAATAATTTATTGTAATTCATTCAAAACTGATACTTTTAAAAGCCGTTTGGCGGTACAACAATTGCCTCATTTGTATATTTTCGACCTATTAGTGACGTAACAACGCTGGCAATTTCCCACTGCTAAACTAGAATAGCTGTAGGTTTGCTAGGACCGGTGACTGATGAAATAGCCGCATCAAATACGGGCATCCGTGTGAAAATTTCATGATATGACGCAACGAAAAAAAAAACATTGATTCCGGGTCACGGATTATTATCGCACTGCACAAGTCATTAGATGAGAGGAAGAGAGTTGTTTGTTATGAGAAATACTAGACTAGAGCTTGAGTGCCGCCCTGTTTATTTCAGACCCATATAAATAAAATACAACTGATAAAATACAAAATACAACTCTCATTCCAACTCTACGTGACCTTATTTTTGTCTTTTTTGGAAACGGTAATAAACGTTATGTTGTGTTAAATAGAAAGACATAGGTGATAGTTATAAAAGCTGCTCAAGAGGAGAACTTGCATCATGCCAGAGACCGAAGATGAGAAAAAGGCGCGATGGGCTAAAAACGCCAGCAAAAACTCCTATATGACGCCACAAATGGTTCACGCCTTAAGTATGTCAAAATGTCAAAGCCAGGTAAATTATTTTAAGATCGTCTTTTTGGAATAAGCCACGCAAAGTATTCGTATATCAATAACCAAACCATTGTCAATGAAAATTCTAGACGAGGGGTCTCAGACCCTTGTAGTAGGAGGGCCGGTCTCGTTTACTATACCCATTTTCACGGCCCACAGAAAACAGTTTTATGAATGAAAGAGTAAATTTTTTAAAAAATGATCTTTTTTCGGGTGGCCAGGATGGTACGATTCAGAATAAAGATTTATTTATTTATTCTATTAACAACAAACTTCTAATCATCAATTTTACTTTGGAGAAATTGGGGAAGGATAACATCCGTGAGGGCATAGTTGGGAAGGAAGGTAGGGTATGACCCCCATCTCGTCCTGAATACAGTTGACCTATGGGGAACTAAAATGTGTAGCCGCAACGTTACGATCGACATTGTAATTGTTTTTCAGAACAAGTACAAGGAAAGGTTTACCAAAACGAAAGGAAAGGGATACACTGTGGTGTCGAGTACGCCTGAAATCGAACACGCAAAGAGGCAATCGATTCGTGTTAGTCAGAACAAATACAAGGCTGATTTTGAGAAAAACAAAGGGAAATTCACATCAGTAAGTAACGTGAAATTATTCCAAGAAGATTAGTTAATCAATGTTACCAAGTTACTTCGATAACTAGCGCCCATAACTAGGAACCGGTTCTCTTAATTCCAACTGGATGATAAAATACATAAATTTGCTGCATGAAAGAATGCTTTGATTAACTTCAATTTTAAAACAATTCAATACCTGGTTCTGCGTAATAATGGGACTTAGAAAAGGTATAATCGGGATCTTTATCTGTAACTAACAGGTCACTGACGATCCAGAGTCTCAGAGAGTGAAACGCGTAACGGAACAAGTCAGTAAAATTGCGTATTCGGGCAAAGGATCCGCAATTGCAGGAGGGAGGAATAAAAAGAAAAAAGAAGCGAGTGAAATACAGCAAGGTAAACGATAAATACTTTCAAAATCTTATGTTACTCGAGATTTAACGACAGGTCTAAAATCATAATTCTTCCAGGAGTTGTATACATGAAATATAACGCGCGTTTTGTGAAAATAAACTTTACTACTATTCTAGTTTTGGGCCCTTTATAATATCTGCTACAGCAGTGGTCACCAAACTCTTTTTGAAGCGACCCCAATTTTATGTTTATAAGTTTAAGCTTATGAAACGACAGTGTTAAATTCAGTGACTTGAATATGTAACTAAACTATGGCATATTTATAGCGGGAATTATTTTGTATATTAGTCAAAGCACCCGTGATTAATGAAGCAAATACGCCGGTGGACGAATCCTTATTTTACGGAAGACCCGTAGAAGTAGAAGAGACGATCACAGAGGAGCCAGATGAAACAGAAAATGAAAAGAAAACAGATACATACGGAAGAGAAGTTGCTGAAGAAGATGCAACGGATCAAGATCAACAAGAAGCTACTAACGCTTTTGATTACTCTCACCAGGAGGTATTTCTATTATAACTTTTTTTTGTATTCGTTGAAGTGGCAGGAGACGTTGTTTCTCATTATACTATAATGTCTATTTTGAAGAATTTTAGTTCTTTTCAAATTCGAACTACAGCTCAACTGTAATTTGAACCCGGAAATTTGCGTCGATACTTCACATTAAGTTTTTATCTTAGTAGCGGAGCATAACGTCAGATTGTACAAGGAAAATTGCATTTGAAAAATAAGCAACACTGTGCAACCACAAATTCCTGCATCTAACAGATAACGTTTGAACAAACCTTGCAAATCGTTTGCATGAAATTAACCCATTGAGGGCCCAATCCTGAACCTCACTCGGTCAGGATGCACGTCATTTTAGTATCAAACGTTTAGCTTAGATCCCGTGCTCCCTCCCCTGACCACGAAACCTCAAAAACTTTTCCTGTGCTAAATTTTATAACATAGCAGTCAACAATTTAACCGAAATATTTTAACTACCCAGGAGAATGAATCCCACCAAGAGGAACCAACTCCAGCAGCAGAAAACGGAACTGGATATGTGCATGAAGAGGACGACACCAAGAGATATTCGGAAGATGACATAGATGTACAACAAAATGACGAACATCTGTCAGAGGATAATAACGGACAACAACAACAAGAAGAAGAGGCGGTTGGCAATGAAGAGGACTTTAAACCAATTGAAGGGGACCTGGATGATTTTTATGCGAGCCTGGGATGACAGGCAGTGTGGATGACACTGAAACTTAAACTAAGAAATCTTTACAGCGTATTCTCTTCACCAATTGCACTTCATCCTATAAACTATGTACGCAGAAAAAGAGGGTCAACGGTGGCTTTCATTTTACTTTACAATGGCTTTCGCTTAACAATATAATGAACTCATCGGGATATATCCAATGTAACCTGAAGGAGTGGGTAGTTTGGGGTATTTGGGTCATGTGGGACCAGCGTGGGTGTAGTGTAAACATTGGAATTCCAACAATGATGAAGTTCGAGATTTCCGTTGAATAAAGTTGCAAATATTTAGGGTTGAAAAGTTATATTCTGATATTTTGTAAATCACAAACTAGTTCATGAATTGTTTTGAAATTAAATACCAGCAGCCTAATTGGGTAGGAGAGAAAAGGTCCCTATAAATTTCAATTCCACCACTGGGGTGGTAGCACTCTGTTGTCTTCTATTTGTTGAATAAAAGGTTGCATAAGGGAGAACTGTTTTCTGGTGCCTACCATTCTTGTGTCGATTTTGCGCAGAAAAAACATGGAAGTTGGAAGTAATCTTGAATGTTTGTATATCTGTTTTTACGCCAATCTATTATTAGTTGTTTCTTTATGATCAACTTGACTATATGCACACAAAACAATGCTAAGTTTTATTTCTGTAACATTAATACGTCTTGCAATCATTTACACAGAAGCCTGTTATATATGCGGACAAGAAAGTATTTGCCATTTAAAAAAAGAAATTAAACATAACATAACACTGTTAACTCACAACGATTTAAAAGCATCATCGAATAAAATATA
>QXVX01000850.1:0-18912 GCA_013436065.1 Halocynthia aurantium | reverse complement strand
ATTCTTGGAATTGTCTCCTGTTCTATTAAACTATTAAAGGGTATAAATTTCTCTGGTACCCCATGAGATTCTCTACATAGCATACCTCTACAATCACTGGGATTAGGAAGAGCAATGTAGTTCAGTACTGATGAAAATACATGCTGTACTGCAATCAAATGCAACATAGCATTAAATGATTAAATAATGAGCAGTAGGTATTCATTACATCAGTAGAACTTTTATGGTTGGTGTACCTGGTCCAACATTTGATGGTTAGGTACCAGTCAAAATCCCTAGTGGCAATATATTAAAAAAATGTTAAGATGTACGTACCCAGTTACCAACATGGAAAATTGCGTGGAAATTATTATCAAGGTTTATATTGCATTATCTGTATTGAGTTGAAATTTTTCTGTGTTACTCGAAATAGCTCCATGACATATTAACATTCTCACAACGGCCTAACATCACATTGTCTTTAATATGCATGGCTTTATTTGCATGAATTTTATTACTGTGTCACAATTTTGTTGTATGATACAAGAATGACACACGAGTGCCGTCACCACGGAGTCGAAGAAAGAGCCGTGCCAATTTAGCAGAATATGTGAGTTCATTGTGATTCTATTGCTTTCTTTTTTCACCCTTGCAGAGTTCTCCTTTCATTGCTTTTAAAACTGAATTAGAATCTCATTACTGGCAGGCTCATGGATCTTTCATTTTTTGGTTGTTTTTAACTGCACAAAGTTTGGCTTTCAGATTTTGCTGCATGCGAGTGTTTTTTAGGAATTACAGATTCCCAAGAACAAACCGTACATTCAATTTTTCTTCTTGTTGCTGTCACACCATTTATACACAACTACATTTTTGCTCAGTACACAACCAGCAACCGGGACACAAGTATGGATTTTACCAACAACTCCATGTCAGTTGATGGTGAGAGGCCGTTAGTGAGCATTTCATCTTCAAAGAATTACACAAGCATAAAGGAGGTTTGTCATCAAAAATTTCAAAATATTTTTGACGGCTGGTTATGTTATAAGCGCTTCTATATGATTTTCAAATGACTTTCAAGCAGTAATTATTGTTGCCCATATCTTATTGATCACTTTCACATGTTCAGATCTTGAATAAATTAGCAAGGCTTTGTGTGTCCGGTCCTGCGAAGATACCGCGTAAAGAACAGCAGCGACTGCTGAGAAATATGTGCGCCCATACAATTGTTCTTGATCTTCTTCAAGTAAGTGCATAACCCAGAGTTATTAGACCTCTTAGGATTAGACCTCTTGCAGTAATACAAGCTGGTAGATTTCACAAATGTAGCACACATACACATATTAATTACAAGTTTTTGTATCGCATATGTTCAATCAGATATCTTCGGGATTCGACACTAGTCTAAACACAGAATCCATTTATATTTCATGAGGACAATATAGCTGAAAAGTAATTTTCAATAGTTTTGTGCATGAAACAAATTTTGTGTATCACTGAGTTATAACCATTCAGCCCAGGTAGGCAGTCTGTGTTTGCTTGTTTCAAAGAGTACTTAAAAATCATCATACTACAATAGTTGTATATTCTAGTCGCTTAGGTGATTTGCGGTATCTTCTTGACTCAGTTCCATATCTTTGCCTGTTTTTTCAGATTTCTTATGAACGTGCTACTGATACTAACATGAAACAAGTAATGACACTTGCTCATCATTTCCTGCAAGTATTTTGTAAAGGCAATCCACAAAATCAAGCCCTTTTGCACAAAAATCTCAGTCTTTTTATGACGCCTGGCGTAAGCATATAAAGTTATTTGTATAATGCTAGATCCTACTTCTATATATATTAATTCCATTATTTTCATTTATAGCNGCGTAAGCATATAATGTTATCTGAATAATGCTGGATTTTACTTTTATATATATTAATTGTATTATTTTCATTTACAGCTACTTGAAGCACAAACCATGCAAGCTATATTTCAAGACAATGTCGCTCTCTGTAACGAAGTGACCCATTCAGTCATTCAACATTTTATTCACTGCATTGGTAAGTCTCATGTAACAAGTCTCACTGAAAAACTCATAAATCCTCTCTATATGCTCTATAAAATTTCCCTAGTTTGATTTGGTAAATATGCCATGCCGTACTTTAAGCCACAACTGTTACCTTGACCAGAAAGGGGTACATATTTTAAAAATTGTTTATTGTGTACTCAAAATTTCATGGAAAATTCCCTCTGAAATTGTGTCGAATTTTGGCCATGGAATAAGGAATATCCAAGTCTCTAAGAATTGTTGCGTTTTCTTTTGCAGAAAGCCACGGCCGTCGAACAGAATATTTACGCTTTCTTCAAGCCATCATAAAAGCGGAGGGTAAAGGTCATATCCGTCGATGCCAAGACATGGTCATGGCTGAATTGGTCAACACACAAGCTGGAGAAGAAGTAGATGTTTGCATCTTTTTATTATATTATACATTTACATAACATTATATCATTATATTCCAAATAACAATCTCTGCTTTGATATTGAATCTTGTTCATTTAGGTTTTACTTTTTTACAATGATCGTGCTTCCTTCAACACTTTGGTTGAGCTCATGAAGCATTACAAAGATTATGGAGAACATCTCATGCAAGATGATTGCAGTCCACTTCTATATCATATTGAACTGGTGCAGTTATTGGGTTAGTTCGCTATGCTTTTATCCTGTTTCTATCAAGAAGTCTGTTCCGTAATATTATCTTACTATATTTATATGGTAATAATAGTACAGTATAACATAATGATTTATACTCTCATTTTCACCAGCGTATTGCACAGAAGGAAAGAATGTTTATACTGAAATAAAATGTCACAGTTTGTTGCCCTTGGATGACATTGTTCAGGTATGTTATACTTCATTTATTTTTTGATTATACTTTATGTAATCAGGGCTGAATAAATTTTAACCTTTTTCAATTTTCAACAATAAATTCTTCATTTGTTTTGTAATATATCTTAATTCTTTGTAGATTTAATATTCATGAATATAAAATTAGTGATATTTAGCGGTAATACTATTCTTTTTAATGGTCTTGACATCTTACACTTGACAGGTCGTCACTGACAAAGAATGTATCCCCATGGTAAAAAATGCATATGTCAACTTCCTTAATCACTGTTATGTCGACACCGAGGTTGAAATGAAGGAGATCTATTCTCGTGATCACATATGGACTCTGTTCGATGACTTTATTAAAGATATAAATTTGGTGAGTTATGAATAATGACTTTGTTCTCTCAAATTTGTTGAATTTATTTAGATGGTTCACTGTTGAATACCTCAAGTTTTCAGTTGCAAATTTCAGATTTCATCTTTATATTTGAGTACTGAGAAATGAGTAGACCGAATGTTCATTTGTTTTTTGGTACTAGGACCATGGTATCTTTTAAACGCAATTATAAACATTTGACTTTTGACTTATACTCGGGCCAATAGCCGGGATAAGATTAACACCTACATAAAGATTAATACTTGAAACATAATTTTCTGTATTTAGTTATGTTCAGAAAACGTTGAAGAAGCTCATAAGAATCCTTTGCAATTGTACATATCAACAACCGTGATGGACATAATAACAATGTTTTTTGGCTCTCCTTTCTCGGACAACAATTCGATGATGCAGGTTTGCTTTCCGAATAAGGTTACGTTTTCATTTCAAACTTATCTGATTTTTCTCATGTATCGAATAGTCAAGACAACTGACGTTTCGTAATCTAATAACATCGGTAGTCACTCTCTCTCAAAGCCCGCAGCTTCTCCCCAAATACAAACCGAAGGTAGAGGAGACCATCAAAAAAATATCTGAAGTCGGTATGTGACATAATTGTGTTGTATTGTTTCCTATGTAACCTATGTATATAGTTGCTTATTTTTTAAACCTGTCTATCAGCTAGTCATTGCATGTTCAATATTTTTCCTAACCTACTCTGTGGTGAAATCAATCAGATTTGTTTGCTGATTGATTTGTGTTAAATTCATTTGATGGAGTGTGAAAACAGGGATTGCATGTAGTTTTTACTAAAGATCCAATAGATAACTCACAAGTTACTTACATAGTAACCCTACAAGGAGAATTGTTCAGCACTTTTGACTGCGCTAAATGAACTGATTCTATGGTGTCCAAAAATAGAAAATATTTGTCTCATAGAAATAGATAGCACTACCCTTATATACACGGCAATGCCCAATTGTACTTGTGTATATAGGCTATGCATACTAGTCCCAAACTGTGACATTAAGTTATTTTCAGCGGAACACGCATCGAATATTCCATGAGGAAATACTCGCGACATTAATTCTAGTACCCGATAAATAACTAAACTCTGACTCACATGGCTGTCAATATGCCAAAAGGAATCTTTTATATGGTGTTAACTAAGGTTGCTTGAATTTTATGGTTGGTAACATATTACGTTCAATGATTGTGATTGATTTCTTGATAAAGAATGTAATGTAATGATAATATTTCATGGTGCATTATCAAATCACTTGTGCACAGATATTTTTTTCAAAGAAATCACCCGAGTGAACATTGTAGGTTTGGAATCATTGTGTTGTGATATCAAATTAATCTGGAAGCCAACCTACAATGTTTTACAGCGATATCTTATAAGCGTGTTGCATGGCCCACTAACACATTTTGTTGTTGCATTTTTTTATTGATCGTTCAGCTAAAAACGGACGAGTTCGTCTGCCACAAGATCTTCAAAATCAGATTATATTGCAGCAGAGCGTTAGCATTCTCGGTTAGCATGAACATTTTGTCATTTTTGATCTATTTCAGTAAAATATTTTCTGCCACAATTAGAATCAAAAGTGATTGTCTGTGTCCATATCTACAATCAAACCCCTCTTTTGATTTGATCTGATTCATTGTAGAGATTTCGTGTATGTATCTGTTCCAATCACTATGTTCCAATCACTCTTGAATTTTAATGATCTTCCACGAAATTCACACTTCAAATGTCTGCATGTCTGAGCCTGAACACACTCGCATTACCCTGCTAGTTTGGGTCACTTCATAGCTATGTTGTATAATAACAGCATGATGCCTATAAGCATATTTAATCTGGCTATCTAACTCACATACACAGGTTGTAGATGTTATAACACCGGGTGTTAAGCTGACTTTTGATTTAAATGTAGAGGCTGCTCGCTATGATGAGATGAATGCTTCTTAGCTTGCTACTAATATAATGTACCGTTGCACCTGTGGATTTTTCACTTTAAATTTTGTTAATAATTCTTCAAAGCCAAGCAGCGTGCCATAGCCATTCCCACTGAACTTGACAAAGCAGTCACCAGTGTCAGTCACAAACCGAATGTCATGGACGTTATCCACAGATTTCGAAGCCTCCGCACAGTAACTAAGCGAGATTCTGCAGTAACAAACAGCCAGGTGCATGACGTTTACGTTGCTGTTACAGATACAGAATACTTCTTGTATTTCTTTTTGATGGATGCTTGATAATACCTCAAGAGTGATGAACTAGTGTATTCGTTCTGTAAAGTTTGATTTGCTGATGCTAATGTGATGACCTGCCACAATTAATAATTACATAGCTGTGTATGAATGGGAGCTACACATAAACACAAAAATTTAGCTGTCTGTCGCTCATAATTGAGCTAAAGTCTCATACTCCGTGAAAAAACGGTTTCAACAATTTCACTTCGTAAAATCAAATCATCGAATGAAAATTTCACAAAACTTGTGTTTTGAAAAGTAAATTATCAGATGCATAATTTGCTGGCATGGATAGTTTTGGTAGCATGTGTTCCCTGCACTAGTCCATTTCAAAATATTCAACATAATCTAACTGATCTGTGTCGTTCATGGCATCGTCTACTGTTTTCCTCGCGAACATTTCAAACTGGTTTAAAACCTAAATGCCCTACGCTGTTTCAGCCGCGCAAGCAGGCATCGAATTACCGACCCATCTTAGAAAAGCTGGTAAATCATCAGCTCGCTCATCTCACGTTCATAAAGCCATAACACGTTTCATGAGCAGAAGACAGCTTACACGAAGGGAATCTGTCCTAACGACGAGTCAGGTTTGGTTTCTATAGGTGTCTGACTATGTATAATACAGGGTGTATCGAACGAATTATTGTTAAAAATTTAATAAAATACCAAATAAAGAAGGAATCAAATGACAATTGGCCAAGCCATATGAAGCCAACTTTGATGTCATCAAAATTCTCATGAACCGGAGACTCAGCAACCAAATTGTCATTTGGTCCTCTTGTGATTGCCATTTTAATGAATTTTTAAAATAATGAGGGACTTTTGAAATGCCCTGTACAAATAAATTCTTATGTTATACAATAATACATTCAATCGTTGATGAAATTGATAAATCTGAGTGAGAAATGATGTACATGTGTTTGCAGGAAATGAGTGTTGTGATGTGAGAATGAACTATTCTTCTTCCTTATCTTTTTCAACCGAGTACAACTTGCCCTTGCTAACCACTGTAGCAGCACTATTACCCTTATCGCACTAGTAAGATAAGTCACAGCCACGTTTTCTTCAGTAATAATCTTTTATGGCTAGATTATTTTGGGAAAATCAGGTTCGCACTGGGGTTGATAAAAGATTAAATACACAGTTTGGTTTTGTATGGTCTATTCATCATATATCCAATGATAAATGATACTTTTGTACTATGGAGCTCCGAAGAAGAATGGTAATAAGTCACATAGTGTAGTGCATATATGCTATGCATTTTTATAGTTTTTGATTGTATCAAATATTCAAAATTCAGTCATAAACTTATAATCCTGTTATTATGTCAAGAAACCCAGCAAGGACAAGGTGTACCTTTGTGTTGAGCTAATATAATCCACTTTTTATGTCAGCAATGTTTAAAATTACTGCATTATGTCTTCAGAGCTGTCGTGAAATCATAGAAGGTTTGCAGGATATCGTTGCTGTCCTTGAAGATCAACTACGCCCGTTAGTACAAGCGGAACTTTCCGTTCTGGTTGATATACTTCATCGACCAGAGCTCTTGTTCCCGGTCGAAGCAGATGCAAGAAAACAGTGTGAAAATGGCGGTTTTATATCTAAGTAATAGCTCACCTCGAGTCTACAGCCTAGTAGAATGAAAATTCAATTACTATGGGGTTTTAGTCATTCCGGTTCACATCTTGATTCTGAAATTGATTGTGGTAGTTTCTTGGCAACAAGGAATGTTTTGAATGCTGTGTATAATACAAGTCACAGTAAGCTTTTCGTTTCAGACTTAGTGCTGTAGGAATATCAGTAGTGAATCTACGCCTGATTGTGTTGATCAGGTTAAATCGTATATCAAATAGGTACATTCTGATATAGTTTAGTATAATTTTAACACACAAAAAAAGTTGACTGTTTCCTTCATTTTGAACACACAAAGAATAGATACCCTGTTGAAAAATTAAACATGCTTCTATCTAAACTATCATTTTGGAAATGTTGGCATCAAAAACCTATTTTCCATCGGGTATGGCTCCCGATTATTGTCTTGTTTTTCCTAGCAGCATGAAACAGCGATATTTGTGGTTTGATTTGTAATTGATTATGATTTGTATTAGACTCATCAAACACACGGAAAAACTTCTAGAGGATCGAGAAGAAAAGCTGTGCATCAAAGTTTTGCAAACTCTTCGCGAGATGATGACTGTTCATATAAGCTTTGCTGACAAGGTAAGCTCTCACTATCTCATAGATGTTTTGATAACATTTTTAGTATTGCCATCGTAATGTTTTCCGAAACGGTTTAGGGATATAATCATATATCATAGTCTCCCATTCTTTACTGTTTTGGGAGCATGTTGTGTGTGTTGTACCTTCATATCAAGTTTTATTCATTCAAAGTAAAAGTTGTTAAATTGACGAAGGTATAACAAAGTGTGGAAATAGTACAAACTAGTCAGTAGAGGCTATAGGTGTTATTAATTGACTGTTCACAGTGAATTGTAGGAATGCATTCGCAATACCATAAATTGATATTTGAAAACCGTTGCCTAATGGTCTACCATCCTATCAGGTTGACTTGGCGATGGGTAAATAAGGCAGCGTGTTTTCCACACACTTGTGTTTATTGCATAAAAGGAGGTTTTTTGATATGCAAAGTTTTAATTTTGACATGCAATTAAACTAATTTTAACTAGCAAACGATGTACAGTATTTCTTGGCTCGATGATAACTAATGGCTTTGATCCTTCATGGCAATTTGAAGCTTTGATGCTATAATATGTATCCAATATATGATGGTGTAGCAATGCTTCAGCTTATGTGTGGCTTACAAGGGAATCGGTTCTTGCCCTTTATTGGCAGATAAAACTGTCCATATGAAAGTTGAGGCATGCAAAAACTTATTTGTTCATTACCGAATATAGGTAAAAAAGAGGTTTTGATTTCATCCTATTTTTGCGATTTTGTATGTAATATATCCTGTATCATTTAGTTCAATGTTTTCCTTGTAAGCTACGCTTTCTTTTAATTTGATGAATTGTTGATGATGACGATTTGCAGCTAACAACACTTCTTCTATTTCTCTGCATAGAACATAGACGTGTACAATGACAGGATTTGGGAAGAGGTTATTTTCAATTTTATCGTTTATTCGGTTGTGTCTTTTGTTTCGGCACTTAGCCGACATAGTTCAAGATTTCTGTTGGTCAAATAACTTTCTTCTTTTCCTGCTATGCCTAACTGCAAACATTATGATTTAGCATTATTTGATCCACTAACATTCTTTTGTTCAAATGCTGTTTGCATGCAAGTTATGTTTCCTCTTCTAAATATACATATATACAGTGATGTACCTATATATCAACGGTTCGCTAAATGAACAAATCGACTAACGTATGTTTTCTGAAGAAAATTAAATTTGCCCAACAAGCTGAAATTTGAAATGTGAGTAAACTACACGTGCAAGTGACCGGGTGTGTCTCAGACAAAGAATCAGTTTTCATATTCTACTCATTTCCTGTCGTGAGCTGTAAATAATAATAATAATAATATTTTTTACTAAAAACAACCGTACATCGACATTTGTGTATTTTCCATTTTTTAGGCTTGGAATGGTTTACCCCTTTTTATATGTAATTTCAATCGCTCATGTAAAAAACAATTTGGTTATCGATCGGGGTTTCGGAACGGATTATGTTCATATATTGGTGCCCCACTGTAAACTCTTTGCTTGTTACATACTAAAAACATAACCGTAACCTAATACACACACACATACTTACATATAATGAAGCTATACTGCATTCACTACACGTTAAGTTTAGTCTTTGAATGAAGCATATCCGTTATTGTTTAGATGGTATGTTTTCACATTGTTACACTCAAAGTCTAAAGCAATTAGCAATAATACCTTGAGAAAAATATAAAGTATTTGTAGTTGATAATTTCAGTATCTCTAGTAGTTGGATTACCTCCAACACCAGGAATCTTGCGAGACACAGATTATGTTTTCACATGCATGAACAACTGTCACTCTGAATTCTTTATTGGTTGAACCTAACAGATTCTGCTAATTCCAACTAACAGCCCTACAGGTGATAAATCATATCACAAAACATGGACGAAATAAGTTTTCAAAAGAACAATCTATAATCAACTTAAATATGTGAATTACCACCTGTTTCTTACAGACAGACTGTACGATATAAGCAATGTAATGGACATGTGAACAAATAGATTTGTTTTCACGTAACAAGAATTTTCATGAAATAAGTTAGCTCATTGGGTGTTGGTCAGTGTCTTTTGTTTCAATTACATTCTTTTATCATATGTTCTGTTAGCTTTGTTGTTAGTCATTTTATAGTTGCATGTATTCTGAATAGAGGTATAATTTTTCTGCTGTTGATAGTGATGGCAGTGGCTGTAATATTGTTTCTTTTTGCTTTTACTCCAGGAACAAGAACTACAAGTTCGTGGTACCAGCACTGATGATCATAGACGAGTAAGACATATTTTTTTTTTTTACTTTTCTCAAGATACTGTACTTTTAATTGCTACATCATATCACGCACCGATCTGAGACTTCATAAACTTTTTATTGAACAAGGGTGAAGCGCTCCGCCAGATTCTCCTCTCTCGTTACTATGGTGCCAGTTATCAGCAGTTTCGAAATTTGACTCAGAAAGGAAATGGAACTCACGGCTCAACATGCAGGTAACCATGTGTTCAGTACTCCATTCTTTTGAGTATAATCCCGTTTACCTAACTGTTATATTCCAGCCCCTTTCTTCGTACCGAACTCTCCCTTGAGGAGGTTCAGTGTTACCTGAACAAGGAGGGTGCCACTGACCTTGTAATCAACCTGATTGTTGGAAATTACAGCGAAGTTGTATTTCACGAAAGCGTTTTGCTAGGAATAGCACTGTTAGAAGGAGGAAACGACGTTAACCAGGTTAAATGAATGGATTTTTTGAAATTCCAACAGAATCTGAAGATATACAAAGTGAATGAATGATATTTATGTAAATATTTTCAGATGTCATTTTTTAACCAACTGCACAGTGGCAAGAGCTCTGAAATGTTTTTCAAGGCCTTCCATGAACGAATGGAAGTAGCTCAGGCTGAACTAAAAAATTCATCTACTGTTAATACTGGTATGAAATTACTGATGTTATGATATTTCAGTTTAGCTTTTGACAAATATACCAAATTATAGCTATAAAAATTAACATACTGACTGAATTATGCAGGAGAAATCCTTACCAGAGTATCCGATCCACTGATGCCAAGTTTTTCCAGCCAGTTATCGTCTTTCGGACCAGGGAATATATCAGTTGACAGTACACGACAGGTAATTATCTAAGCTTGAAAAATATAAAGTTCTGGGGGAGGCAACAATTGACATTTCTTGTGTGCAAAATTTATTATACATTAATTTGGGTTATGTGACAAAAAAGCAACTGCGAAAAAACACTTGACATAGTGGCATATCACAACCTCAATTTTACTTAATCTGATTCTTCAAGACTATAGTCAGAAAAGCTTCCAGCTTCAGTCCAGGGTATTTTTGTAAATAATCAAAGAACATTAATTAGATTAATCTGTGTTTATAAAGAAAATACTATAATGTATTTTATTGAGTTAGGAAGTTTTTCTGCGTTCTTCTGTTTGTTTTGTCTTTCCCATGTTTATGTATTACATATGCTGCTATTAAGTTATATAACTAACATGTGACTTTTAGGTATCTCCATATATCCATATTTTTTTTACTATCAGCTGACACCAGAAATGGAAACTGATCTGTCTGATGCGGCGGTTCAGATTCAAAAAGCAATCGAAAATGTTCGTCGCCCTCACACGACTACTGATGGATATAACACTGACAATCATGCATCGTTGTCTGGTATGTTATTCCGATATAGTCCACTTTATAAAGCACTTGGAATTGGTCGCTGCAAGAAAATTCATTCAACAGGAAATGTTATAATGGCATATTCAGTGCTTTTTTAAACCTTATTAGGCACGTTAATGTTTTCGAGAGGCAACCTCCTATTCTTAGGATTTTGAAATATCTTACAGGTGATATAGAACGAAGAGATGAAGAGAGAACAATTAGTCCTTCTGTCAGCATCATGAAACCAATCTTGAGATTTGTGCAGTTATTATGCGAAAATCATAACCCGCACTTGCAGGTCAGTTGAAAATTGAACGTATATTTTGTAATATGTGATATTTATAATTCACCACATGGTGTTGATACTGGATTGCAATACACATCTCACATCCGGGTGAAACTGTCTAACTGTTTTCAATTCTGAATTACCATAGCCTTATAATATGCAGATTCGATTGAAATTTTTTGTCATCTAGAACTATCTTCGTTCTCAAAACAATAAAACTAATTACAACTTGGTCTGTGACACATTGAAATTTCTGGATTGCATCTGTGGAAGCACGACCGGAGGACTTGGACTACTCGGTCTATACATCAATGAAAGCAATGTCGATCTCATCAATCAGACTCTGGAAAGTTTGACCGAATACTGCCAAGGACCATGCCATGATAATCAAGTGAATAATCCCATTGATTACTGATACTACCTCTGTCTTTTATATATAATTGATCAATTTTATGTCTAGAATGCCATTGCAACTCATGAATCGAATGGCATTGATATCATCATCGCTTTGATTTTGAATGACATCAACCCCCTTAGCAAGCAGAGAATGGACCTAGTTATGCAGTTGAAGGTATATTATTACCAAGTTATTTTCTGTGATCACATTCATCCAATAGTAACTTATTCTCCCTTTTTCATTAGAATAATGCAAGCAAGTTGCTTTTGGCAATCATGGAAAGTAGACATGATTCAGAGAATGCTGAGAGGATATTAAGAAACATTAACACCAAACAACTTGTTGCAGTTATAGAACATGCGTATGCAAAGGTACGGTGAAGTGAATATCCAGGAGGTTGTTTTTCCACCGTCTGTATTATTCCATACACACAGCTATGTTAAACAGGGCCTCATACATAGCCTCATGCTTCTACTTACCAAAGTTGACATCTTCACACCAAATTGCATTTTTACAGGGTCAGCGGATAGCAGAAGAAGAATCACTTTCTGGTGGTCAGATTGCACGGAATGTTACGGTGAGTCGGAATTTAGTTTTGCTGTTAAAATCTGTATTTTTCATTCTGAAAATATGTACACAAAGGTGGATTTAAGCGGTGATGGATCTCCTCGTACTGTCGGCCACAATATTTATATTCTTGCTCATCAACTGGCCAGACATAACAAGGAATTGGCAGAATCTCTGCGACCAGATAACTCATTGACTGGTACAGAAGCACTTCTCTATTATCAGAAACACACTGCACAAATAGAGATTGTTCGATCCGATCGCACAATGGAGCAGATAGTATTTCCTGTCCCGCATGTCTGTAGTTATTTAACTGCGGAAACAATGCACAGGTGAAATATTTCTTGTATTCATTTATATGTGCAACCTTTCACCCTTAACCCTCTTGACACAGGGTCGAAACTTTCACCGAACGTGACGATCAGGGGAGTAAAGTCGGCGGGTTCTTTTCTAATGTCGAAGACATGTATCGTGAGATGGTGTGGCAGAAAAAATTAAGAGGTATGATAAATTACAGGTGCATTATAGCAATATTTTGATTGATACATCACCTAATTTTTTTTTTTTTATTAAATTATTAATGGGAGTTTCATGTGTATTTTCTTTATATTTTGATATAACTGGAACACTTTTCAACAGATTTGACTGCTACAATATGACACTACACTTCTTAATATTATAGCAGACAGCCAAACAATGGGAAAAAATAGTTTTAAAACATCTAACACATCTGAATGATGCTTGATGAATTCTCTTTGTAGAATACAAAATGCTGTTTTGGTTCAGTCGTCATATATCTCTTTGGAGCACAGTTTCATTCAATCTCATCATCATTATCAACATACTGGTTGGATTGTTTTATCCTTTCAAGATGGAAAGTTATAAATGTAAGTTTGTTTTGTGCTGTTCGTATAGATTAGATCTCATTCATTTTCCTTTTATTCTTTTATTTAATTCACTACCACTGCCACTAATCAGATCTTTTGCATTTCCAGTTTGGAACGACCAAGTCGCTCTGCTTCTTTGGCCAATCATGTTAATATCTCTCGCCACTGTAACAAATCCTCTTGCGGTGCGATGCCTCGCTCTTGCTGTTATGATAAAGACTATATTCTCAATCGGTGTCCAGAATGCATTGCTAGCATTGGGAACATTCAATGTAAGTATTGAATAATTATTTATGTGAACATCACTTATACTGAAATCAAAAAATTCTAATTAGGGTTGCCAATTTCTAGCATTTTTATACCAGATCAAGAATGCAATGCAAATGCATTCTTTAATGACGTTTCAATATAAACTAGCAGAGAAATTCGGCTCTTCCCGAATAAGCCTTGAAAGAACTTGGTGCCTAAAGAACCTGCTTGGGCTGAAGGGTATTTTTCTGTAAAAATAACGCTGTCACGACTTGAATTGAATTATGAGATGTAGTTTATATCACCACGACACCATACATGTGCACAGCATGTACAGAACTGACAAATAGCAGGGGAACTACAAGACGAGTCACTTTCATATAGTATACAAACTATTATCATCGTGCTTTAACAAACAGTCTGAATCCATTTATTTTGTATTCGGTAGTAAAAATAGGAAATTGGTAGAGAAATGATTCTCAGGTACTTAATGACATCCCCAAATATCTTACAAATGTGTTTTACATTTGCAGTTGATCAATCGGATGGTTTATCTTGTCAGCTATGTCGGAAACAAAGGAATATTCACGAAAGAAAAGGGCATCACTCCAACCCTCTGTGATGTCATGTTCTTGGTTCACGTCATTCACATCTTATTCTGTTTCCTTGGCTTGCTTTGGGATGAATTGTTTTATAGTATTCTGGTCCGTGTTACTTCATATTTATTCCTTCCTTTTTAAGTCGTAGCCATGTAGGTTACAGGGTTTCTCCAAATTGGTCTACAGTTCTAAAATATTACATTTACAGTTATTCGATCTCATATACGGCGAAGAAACTCTGTTAAATGTGATCAGAAGTGTAACAAGAAATGGACGATCCATCATACTGACCGCTATGCTCGCACTGATATTAGTTTATTTGTTCAGGTATAGTTTACTAAATTCAGAAATATGTTTTCCATAATTTACCATAACCCTAACCCTATTTCTATGTCTTAAGTTTTACTTGTATGCTAACTATTGATATATTGAGTGATATATAAACAATTTTCAATACTTTTCAATACAATAATACCATTCATCGCTACTTAAAATTTCCAGTCAGAATAGTTTCATGTTACCCAAAATCATCCGTTTGTATATCCCAGTGCTATTTGTTTTTGAGTTGGTATAATATCAAAATGACTATTACAGTTTTTGTCTCTCCTATTTAACAAATCTGTTTCTTTGTAGCATTGTGGGCTATCTCTTCCTCAAGCAAGATTTCAACATCACTGTAACTCCTATCACTGCAGCCCCTGTCCGCTCAGCACCCAGTGCTAGATCTCCTGAGGCTACAGACTTTTCTTCCTCACAGCAGTCATCACAAGTTTGCAGGCAGGACGATGAGAACTGTACTGCAGGTATGATTCTTCTTTATGGGATGCAGTGAAGAATTCTCACTCATACCTATCCATACTCTGATTGTGACTGTCTATTATAGGTTTAGGTGCCACAAGCCTCAGGTGGGTTTCCTGTTTAAGGCTTTATTGCAAATGTTCCGAAAAGTTTATTTCAAAACGTTGTTGTGAATTAAGTTTTAATTGGGAAAAGTCTAGGGTCTGCATAGTATGATGACTCGTTTGTAGTGCGGAAATTCATAGGGTGATTGACATTATATTATCAATAATGCAGTATGCTGAGAATTAGGTTTAGAATTTATAATGTTTTATCTGGATTGGAATATTGAATGATTTGGCATTTTGTCTTATTTACTTTTGATAGATCCGATTTATTCACCAAAAATTGCTCACTGTCCTTGTCATTATATAGAACATCTTGTCATTTTAGCAAATTATGGCACCTCTTGGTACGCTGCCGCCAACGGCAGCGCCAATCTGACCAACCCTGCCCCTACGATTCCCGTTCAGGTAGATGACGACGGCTTGGTTTACGAAAACCACTGTGAAACGCTTTTCATGTGTATCATAACAACGCTCAATGAAGGATTGAGAAACGGTGGAGGCATTGGTGATATCTTAAGGAAACCTTCAAAAGATGTCAGTTTTGTGCAATTTGATTTTAGTATAAAGGGAAATTATTTTTGAATATTTTTTTTTGCATTTTAGGAAGGTATCTTGTTCATGGGACGAGTCCTATACGATTTGCTGTTCTTTTTCATTCTCATCATCATCGTTCTCAATTTAATTTTCGGCGTGATCATCGACACCTTCGCTGACCTTCGTTCGGAGAAGCAACAGAAGGATGACGTATTGAAAAATACCTGCTTCATTTGTGGTATGTACTCTTCCCAAATCAAGTTATTGTAAGAATTGCGACATAAAAAACTCATAATGAAATGTAAGTGTTCCACTGCTTGAGAAAACATACAATGAGAGAACACAAAAGAGAATGAAGTTATGACAATACTAAGACTTTCTTTAAAATCAAGTTTTTAGTATGCAGTATTTTTATTGTGTTGAGGATCTAATACACCTTCGGTGCCAGGCCATGACCGAATGTGATCTAGTATTTTGAACAAATGGTGAATTGTTTCTTATATTACCTTTCTCCTACTAAATTACATTTTTTGAAATATTTTTGTAGGCTTTCTGCAAGTTTTCTCTCATAGATTTAAAAATTTCTTTAGTAATATGGATTCTCTATTTTTAGGCTTGGAAAGAAAATCATTCGACAACAAAACCGTTTCTTTTGAGACTCACATCAAGGAAGAACACAATATGTGGCATTACTTGTATTTTATCGTTTTGGTCAAAGTGAAAGATCCAACAGAATTTACAGGACCAGAAAGTTACGTTTATAACCAAGTGAAGGTGACTGACTCAACTTTGTATTTTATAGAAGTGGTAAGATGTTCATGTGGTAATAATGTTATATTATTTTTCAGAAAAACTTACTTGAGTGGTTTCCTCGCATGCAAGCTATGTCTCTGAGAGCAGGAGATGAAGCTGATGAGAACAGTGATGTCAGAAGTCTGAGTCAACAGCTTGAAACCACTACAATTCTTGTTTCACAACTGTCAAAGCAACTTCAGGTGTAGTGTAGTTACGTATTCTTTATGGAAAAGGTTAAATTCGGAATCTGTGATATCATCTGTAACTCCAAGTATTTCTCAATGTACAAAAATTGGAAATATTTTTTACTGTGCTAAAATTTCGATCTATACTGCCAGCCTTGCTTGAAAATCATGCACTCCTTAGCCAGTGAAAGGTTTACTGTCACAGGCAATCAGCATGATCACTATACTATGTATACCATACCATATAAACACTGAAGCCCTCTCAAATGACTTACTTAAGTATAATATAAATTATGGTTCTAAATCCATGTATGGAGCATAACGGTTTTTAATAAATAGAATAGATAGATAGAAGGAGACTTAATGTTATTTGCATTGACCTAGCTTAGGTTGCTAGCATTGTATTCATTGCCATATTGATAAGATAAAAAACAGTAATGCATTCTGTTGCCTTACTTTTTCTTTTAGGATTTGCAAGACCAAGTTACAGAGCAGAGAAGAAGACAACAGAGACTAAATATCATTAATCCTCACAGCCATATGTCCTACCAGAAGTAAGTCATCACGAAATTCATCATCGACTTATTGTTTTGGAACCTTGCACGAATTCTCTTGTGTTCTTATACACTTTCCTATATAGCATTTATTCTCCAGCTTGTCAGTTGTCTGCTAAACTTTTGCTTGCTGTCTCCATATACACTTTCGGATATTTTGATCCGGGTCTATTATTTGTTGTTGGTTCATCTTGAAATTAGATTTTCATGCTTTCCGGATTTCTACTTTTATAACGAATGTGGAACGTTGCAGCGAGTGCAGTATTGTAAAAAATGTAAATAGTACTTGAAGATACTAAGTGAATGTTTGTGATATAGTGCAACGCATGTTACATGAATCATCAGTCAAATGCAGTAGTGTAATCTCACTCTCTCTCTCTCTATCTATATATATATATATAAACATAATCATTACCTTACCATAATTTTCCTTTACAGTCAAATTTTCAATGTCTTTATTCACTGTAAATAGAATATATATAGCGCTAACCATTCTGAAGTAAAATGATGATGGTTGCCAAATATTATGGAGGGAAGGTTGATCATTTTGAGTATTAGTAATCTATGTGCAGTAGTGTAATATAATAAGATAACGTGTTGGCAATTTCTTTATAATCAGACTTGCATCTATTATAATCAAACATTTTAGGCATTTTGAAAGCACTGTACAGTGAATGATGGGTTCTTGCAGTATTATTAACTTGTGATGATCACGATGTAAAGTAACATGGATCTCAGATGATAGTGAGGCTATAGGAAGTAAAATAATATAAATCATGATTATTAGTAGTGGAAAACTACAACTATGGTAGTGGAAAATTACAGCACGATAACAAGTGAAACTAGAATTGTAAGCAGTTATGCAGAACTCCCGTCGATGTCAATTCTAAAGTTGTCATATCATTCCACGAAATTGTAGAGTTTTTTTGTTTCGGTAAATATACCCACGCACATAGATCAGACGAAAGGTGACAGGAAATAGCCGGCACTGCAGCAATTTAGGCCAGTATTTTACTGCTGAATATCGTAATGCTGACGGTAGTTAATATCTATCTATATAAATAGGATGGAAACGCACAACACGACTGTGGGTTATATAACTTTGAACTTTTATTAAATTAATTCGTTGATATTAATTATGTTCTGCTTCTCTGCTCGTTGAATTTGTACACTGCTGTATGAATGTGTGGGCAATTAGAAACAAAAATATTGCACAGAAGAATGATTGTTATTTTAGACAGAAGGTAAATTGAGAGGATTAGGGACAGATTATTTCAGTTCAATTCAAACATTGTTGTTTTGAAATTTGACAGTACCGTACTAAAAACAACTCAAAATGACAACTGCGTCATTTTCATATAGCCAAAGGTTAAATACGGAGCGGTTGCGAGTACAGCTGATTACTTACAACTGAGACGCACTTTAGTGATAATAAGATATAATGTATACTCACAACTTTGATTTCATCAGTTGTGCAAATGAAATATGGTTTATCGGCCCTATCGAATAACTTAATCCCGTGCATTCTCTGCAATTTCCTATAAGAACACATTAAATAAAATTTCCATTACACAGTTGAAAATT
>QXVX01000849.1:5749-36458 GCA_013436065.1 Halocynthia aurantium | reverse complement strand
CGTTCTCAAGTTGTATATTTAATCACACTGTGCCGACCTGATGTATCAAGGTTCTGTTCAAACATTAGCTCCTTAATTCCATTGTTATCTATTAAAAGTATCTTAAGTTATCTTGCTCTTTTATTTATTCAATTCCAGAGCAAATATTTGTCCACTGTACAAGGAAGACAACCTTTGTCATTTTCGTTAAGATAATTAAGTAAACATTTTGAGGTAACATTATGGTCGGTTTTATTTCTAAACAATTCGGACGTAATGTTGTAAAAGCTCCTAGTTTAATCTCAAAATAGACAAGCAATACCTAACCTGATGGGTCATTGAACCTTTTTTTATAGTAGTTAAATGTTAGAAAGCCTGCCACGTGTCCTCAGTACTCGAATTCCACTTAGGAACTGTAGACATTAAAGAGAGTTGTAAACTACACATGGTATCAAATACAATAAAAATTAACGACTCAATGTGAATCTGCTTTTTCCGTGATGTGACTTTATGAACACTGCACTTATTTTACAGCAACATTTTCTTAAAATAAACTGATGAATATATTAGACTTATCCCTAAAAGGTATCGCTGCAAAGACAGGAATGCATTGAACACCAACTGGCATGACAAACTGTAAGTCTATTTATACAAGGATAATCAATTTTTGAAACGGCCAGCAGGAAGCTGCGGTTTTTGAATAGAGTACGGCCCGTAACAGAAACTCAGTGCCACTGTTTTTGATGTTATATGAATATCGTATGTCAAGTATGAAGTATGAAGATGGGGTCTTATAGCTATGTGACATATACTTTGCATAGCTGGATTATCATTGTAGCGAGTATGCTACGGGATTTGTGCTTTCTGAGACCCGTGGTCAACGCCTAAGTAGTTTTTTTCGGGTAATTTCGGGCACAGTGGTGTATACTGTATACTGTAGATCGTTCATCGAGTTTATTAATTATTTAATCGAGTAATATATTTTTTCACTTGCAAGGAAAATGAACTCACTGTTATTCACAGTATTTATGCTTTATTTCAAGGTTCTAAATTAAAAATGAAATCGATATTGAGTTTTATACTCTTGTGCATTTGCATCGAGTATGCAGCGTCTCAATCAAGCTGTCAAGGACCTAAAAGTAAGTTGGTTTGTGGCGAACTGTATATAATAATTTTGATAACTACATGATTTCCGTCAGATGAAACGTGATTACATTAGCAACGTGTTTGGCGCGACACATTGGTGTAACGTGAGACGATGCTAGGTGTGCCGCAGTGTAACTGTACTCTTTAATACTTTTTGTTATTTAAATATGTTTTCACTCTCAATAAGCACCATCTTATAGTGAGTGGGGGTAACACCAGAACCGCCACCGTGGTCATTTTTACCGTTTGCCATTTTTTATACGTGAAAAATTATGAGTATGAAAGTGAGTGTGCTGCATGTGCAAAAAGGTTGCGAAGCACTGGTTTAGGCCATGGGAACTAAGAAGGATAGTGCTATTGCTTCCAAGCATCATGATTATAATATTCTTTAACAATCTCAAGAGGTAGTTATATTCTTCTGTGTGTTATTGCCGCTAATGTTAGGTTTTCATCGCCCCGACATACGTAGCTGCTTCCGAAAGCAATTAATGACGTAACGTGGGGTATTACTGTACTGTGTCCCGATGATGTCATCGCAGTAGGCTACTGCTTAGTAGCTCCGACCATGTACTCAAAATCATTTCAGCCTTGGGGTAACTTGTCTGTCAGCCTTTCCACGCTAATATAATTGGCATATTTCATATACAGGAAAAATACGGATCCAGTTGAATTATGATTCCGAGGAAGAAGCAAAAGAGGTTTTATCGCTCCTGAAAGACGAGGCATTTCAAGGCAAGTCAGAAGGATAAATTATCACTTCATCTCAATTCAAAAAGCAGCTTCAGATGTATTTTTTTACATATGATAGAGAATATATATTTCTTTGATTTCCCCTAAGCAAGTTGTAGCGGACTGCATGTGCGTGTACGCTTGTATTGTACCTGTATAAATCTAAAATACTAAAATAGAATGACAAAAATTAAAAATCAATTTGACTTGTATCAGGGGGCGGCCCGCATAGTAGATTCTGCACAGGGTCCAATATAAATATTAGCACCGGCACTGCTAACATACCGTTTACGCAGTATTTATCTGCATTTCGAAAATACTTGATAAGCATTTTAAAACTGGGTCTTCATTTCCAATCTCGTTTGGCTGATGATAAGCGCTCGGTAAATTTATCATCATTTCGATGAATTGTATGTATTTCATTCTGTGTGTTAGAACGCATAAAAGCAGAATATGCAGCAGCTAAAGCAAAAACAACAACAACAACTGCCAGCACTACTATTCATCCAACTACGTCACTTCCTGAAAAAGGTGAGCTGCTGTGCATGCAGAGAGTTGAATAAATAGAACTGTCTTAAAAAGTAACATTACATAATAAGCTGCTATAACAGAAGACTTTATTACTATCTAGAAACCGCTACCACGTCTGTTCAAACCGCCGCAACCACAACCACTAAAGGCAGTACAGATATGCAGAGCACCTCTTCAGACACATCAGAGATGGCTAGTACCCCCTCACCCACTAGTGAGATGGCTAGTACCCCCTCAACCACCACTGAGATCACTAGTACACCCACTAGTGAAATGGCTAGTACCCCCTCACCCACTAGTGATATGGCTAGTACCCCCTCACCCACTAGTGATATGGCTAGTACGCCCTCACCCACTACTGAGATGGCTAGTACCCCCTCACCCACTACTGAGATGACTAGTACCACCTCACCCACTAGTGATATGGCTAGTACCCCCTCACCCACTAGTGAGATGACCTTCATGACCGACAATACTACTTCATCCACTGTTGGGCTGATCTCTGCTGAGACTTGTACTAGTAAGAATAATTTTACATCAATTTAAATTGTACTAAAATCACTGTTATTGATAATGTATTGTTCAATATCGTTACAGATGCAGAAAATAATGGAGTCGTTCACAACGAAAGGTGTTTCATACCTAACCATCTATCGAATGGTATCACATACGATGAAGGAGAAAGCTTGTGCACATCCAGAGGAGGACATCCGGCAAACATTTACAACGGAAAAACATATTTTGCAGTGACAAACCATTTACGGAAAACTCTCAATCCATTAAATGTTTGGCTTGGTATGACATATAGCGTGGAGGTAACGAAATACAACTGTTTTTATTGGCAAAGATTCTGCTCTGTACAATATCAGAGTTTTCATGAAATGGCTGAGTAAATTACATTGTGATTAGCATCATGTTATTATTTCTTTGAGCGGCCGAATTCGATGCCGAAATAATTGAAACACTTTATTTAACACTATCCCAGCAGTTTATTATGTTATATTGTTTGTTTCTATTTCTACAGGATGGTAATGTGTATCTGTATAAAAGCAACATCATCGGATACGCAAACTGGCTTGTGAATCGTCCACTTGCAAACCGGAATATTTACCTTATAGTTGGACAGAATGTCGCAGGAATGGACACAGATGATAAAGCAGTTAGAAAAGAAAGAGTGCTATGCGAATACGAGATTCAGTAAGTTATAAATAAACCTTGGAGTATCCGTTTTAGCAATCTAAATTACGAGTAGTTGCTTGCGCCCCCTATCGACACTAGCATACACCGGCAACAGCATCATGTTTTTATTCTGTGTTGGAACACTAAATACTAAGCGATATCTTCAAACTAGAAATCATGCTATTAATAGGCATTATGTAATTCANCACTGAGATCACTAGTACCCCTTCACCCACCACTGAGATGGCTAGTACCACTTCACCCACCACTGAGATCACTAGTACCCCTTCACCCACCACTGAGATGGCTAGTACCACTTCACCCACCACTGAGATCACTAGTACCTTCTTACTCACTAGTGATATGGCTAGTACCCCCTCACCCACTAGTGAAATGGCTAGTACCCCCTCTCCCACAACTGAGATGGTTAGTACTCCCTCACCCACTAGTGAGATGACTGTCATGACCGAGAATACTACTTCATCCACTGTTGGGCTGATCACTGCTGAGTCTTGTACTAGTAAGAATAATTTTTCATCAATTTAAATTGGACAAAAACTGCTGTTATTGATAATGTATTGTTCAATATATCGTTTCAGATACAGCGAATAAAGGACTCATTCTCGACGATAGGTGTTTCATACCTAACCGTCTATTGAATGGTATCACATACGATGAAGGAGAAAGCTTGTGCACATCCAGAGGAGGACATCCAGCAAACATATACAACAATGAGACATATATTGCAGCGACAGACCATTTACCAAACCAACTTCTCATCGACATTCCAATAAATGTTTGGCTTGGTATGACATATAGCGCGAAGGTAACGAAATACAAATGTTTTAAATGGCAAAATTTCTGCTCTGTACAATATCAGAGTTTTCATGAAATGGCTGAGTAAATTACATTGTGATTAGCATCATGTTACTATTTCTTTGAGCGGCCGAATTCGATGCCGAAATAATTGAAACACTTTTTTTAACACTATCCCAGCAGTTTCTTATGTTATATTGTTTGTTTCTATTTCTGCAGGATGAAGAAGTGTATCTGTATAAAAGCAACATCATCGGATACGCAAACTGGATTGAAGATCGTTCACTTGCAGAGCAGAATATTTACCTTTTAGTTGGAAAGAATGTCGCAGGAATGGACACGGAGGACAAAGCAAACAAAAAACAAGGCGTGCTATGCGAATACAAGATTCAGTAAGTTATAAATAAACCTTGGATTATCCGTTTTAGCAATCTAAATTACGAGTGGTTGCCAGCGCCCCCTATCGGCACATTACAAACCCTCTTGACACACGTAATCCGCGGCAACAACTTTATGTTTTAACTGTATGTTGATAGGGAGATAAATACCAAAAATTCTTCAAGCGCTTCACCAACCATCGATATGACAGCACCCACTACCGAGATGAGTAGGACCACCTCACCCACCACTGAGATCACTAGTACCCCCTCACCCACTAGTGAGATCACTAGTACCTTCTCACCCACCATTGAGATCACTAGTACCACCTCACCCACTAGTGAAATGGCTAGTACTCCCTCATCCACTAGTGATATGGCTAGTACCCCCTCACCCACTAGTGATATGGCTAGTACCCCCTTACCCACCACTGAGATGGCTAGTACCCCCTCACCCACCAGTAAGATGGCTAGTACCCCCTCACCCACTACTGATATGGCTAATACCCCCTCACCCACTAGTGAGATGGATAGTACTCCCTCACCCACTAGTGAGATGACCGTCATGACCGAGAATACTACTTCATCCACTGTTGGGCTGATCTCTGCTGAGTCTTGTACTAGTAAGAATAATTTTTCATCAATTCAAATTGGACAAAAACCGCTGTTATTGATAATGTATTGTTCAATATATCGTTTCAGGTGCATCGAATAATGGATTCATTCTCAAAGGGAAATGTTTCATACGTATCTATAGTTTTGATCTTTTCACATATGCGAGTGCAGTAAATATGTGTATGTCTGGACATCCAGCTAATATATACAACGAAGAAACATATATTGCAGTAACAAATTATGTACGAACCACCCTACCTGGTGGCGTCACGACTTTAAATCTTTGGATTGGAATGACGTATCAGCCGCAGGTAACGAAACATAGAAACGAATATATGAGTCAGCATTCATTATTTCACCTTTAATTATTTGCATTTATTATTTGAATTTGTTGGAATGGGTCCGGATTAAGATCTGGGGATCAATTCCCTTTTCATTACTTGCTGAATTCATGAAAAATTTGATTCGGAGTTAAAAAATGCTTGTTATAATTGAGGCGGGAATTATTAAAATTGACACTTTGCTCATCATCACCACCCTAGCAGAAGTTATTTGAGCTCGTCTTGATACTTTGTTAACAGTGAAAATAAACATCAAAGCTTATAATGCACGGCAGTGAGTTTGTAATTTGCCGCGGGAGTATTTAAAATTGAAACTTTGTTAACACCAGCATGAATTTTAGGGTCTGTGAACGGATTAATTCACTTTCCATTATTTCTAATCGGAATAATTGATTTGGACTTCGTACAATTAGGAGTTCGAACGTCCCCTGAAACGAATAAAGAACGAAACACGAGGTACCACTGTAGATATAATTATTTATTTTTTTTCGCAGAGGAGAGTAGTGTATCTGTATGAAAGCGGAACTATCGGATATAAAAAATGGATAGCAGACTCTTCATTGAATAACAAGAATATCATACTGGTGGTTAAAAGCGATGGCGACGCAGGAATGAACACGAGGATAGATACAAACCAAGAAAACGGCGTGCTATGCGAATACAATATTGAGCTATCTATCCCTACAGGATAACTTTGAAATGAAGAAGAAACGTGACAATTGTGAAGAGATGGAATCTTGCTTACATTGAGAAATGATATTCCAAAAGCAAAATGCTGAACTTTAACCTTGATTGTATAATTTATTGTACTATGTATGTATTTTCCATGTATTTTTTTGCACCAGTTTCACATACTTTATGTCGCCACATTATTACCGAGAATTTCGAGATGAGGGATATGTTCGGATAATCGAGGTTCGAATTTTCAGCCCTTATGATATGACTTAGAATCATTTTCATGTCAATATATATATATAATTTCTCAATAACATCATTTTTATTGTGCCCTTTTTTATCATGATTAATTAGCTACAACATATTCGTATAATCGAGTGTTTACTGTAGTATATTTGATTTGAATATTAGTTAAATATAATTTACTATTTAGGGCTACCATACGTCCTATTTTTAACAGGATTGTCCCGTTTTTAAGGCCGTGTGCCATGCACAGAAACATATGATATGTTAAAGTGTAAATTATAATTCAATGCGATATTTTTATTTCGTTTATTCTTGGTGATATTTTATTTCTGCATTCGAGGATTGCGCGAAATTCATCTAATTAATAGCTATATACTTCTAACTATGAACCAAATTTAAAATGCCTTTTTTTTCAAAGCTTCCCGGTTTTTCGTTATGAAAATATGGAAACCTCAAATCTATTATCCATGATATACTTTACTATAGTTATAAACGTAATTGTTATAACGTAAATCTCCAAATACAACAAATACATAAAATAGTTTCCCCACTCCTTGCCTTTAAGTACAAGTAACCTTATTTCCAGCACAGTTTAGTTGATGCGTGGAATTTTCCCATATACGCTTTTGAAGTGCATTTTTATACCAAGTCATCTGTCATTGTCATGTGGTGTATGCAAATGTCATTAAAATCTGTGGAAACATTTGGTTTTGACGTATCATATTATACTGCATGATTAGAATTATGCATGGATTATTTTAGATAATGTTTTGTCATAATCCGTAATAATATTAGATTATGACGGACATCTTCTCAATAACACATGCTGAGTGAATAAGCATACATCAGTTACAGATGACAGATATGTCATAATCAGTAGCGCAATGTTGAGCTGTTTTCGATATAAAAATGCGCTCCATAGAATTAATCCATTCCGAGTTAAATATGTGTAAAGTATGAAGAAACAGAATCACATAGCAAGCCGGGATCGTTTGAAAAATCTTTTATGAGAGTTTATTTCTTTATATTGTAGGAATATTCGCATTAGACTCGTTATATCGTATCTTTATGGTAGAAAGCGATTGAAATGTACAACTGGTCTATATAAATAATAATGAATACTTTTTGAATTTTTAGCCCTTATGATATGACTTATGGCTCCAGTAATGCCACTTAGCATTCAAAATCATTTTTATGTCAATATATATCATTCTAAAATCACATCATTTTAATTGTGCTCCTTTTTATCATGGTCAATCAGGTGCCACTATTGTGCAACGTATTACCCGTCGCAATGAAGCCAACACTGGCTACTGCGATCGGGAAGGTTAAGATTAGACAGTTGCTTATCAAATGAGCTTTTCATATTTTTTAAATATAATATTTCAATCTTGTTACATCATAAAGGTCTTTTGGTAGCAATTGATTTAGATAAACAGGGGTTTTTCTGTCTATCTACGATATAATATCCTTCCCACAGGGCTAAGTGCTTACTTTAAGCCTCAGGATGTACGGCATTATATTAGATAGCATGACCGACTGCATCAAGCAGTTGTACGGCGAAGATACATGGAAGCGGGTTGTTGGATCGGCTGATATTTCAAATACAATATTTACAACACACAAGGTAAGCTATGATGTCATTTCCCCACTAGTAGGGAGTCTGAGCCTGTACCAACAATCTAATCTAATCTAATTAGATATACGACGAACAACTCATCCAGATGATTGCCAAAGCGACCGGTGAAATAACTGGAAACACGATCAACACTGTGATGGAAAAAGTCGGTAAACATTTCATTGTTTACATCGATGATATCAGGTAAAAGATTTGCAGTATTTTGTATACAGCGGTGTCTCGTAATTCGTTCTAGGTACGAATCAATATTTTGCATAACAAATAATGGAAAGTCAATTAATCCGTTCTCATACCCTAATTCGAACCCATTCCAATAAATGTAAACAGCGAATACACATAATTCAAGGTAAAAACAACACAATGCTCTAAATACAGTCACAGCTCGTTACTTCAACGCTAGTTAGCTTAAACTGATTCTATGATCCTGTTGCGTTCAGTTCCATATCGTGGGAGTTAAATAAAGTACATATCATATCATTTCTTATACACATGTACCAACGAATATAATATGTCACGTAGCGCTGTTTAGATTCCTTCCTCACACTGACTATGTAGCAATAAGCACTGGTTATCTTAGTACAGTAGTAGAAAATATTCAGCTGCAGTTGGGACTCGGCTCTTAATTGGTCTTCTACCATAAATTACAATCCCTCCTTCTCACACTGACTATGAGCTTAAGGTGTCTTTATAGTCCTGGCCTATTTTTTCACTGCGCGCGCTGTTCGAACTCGAAAGAATCATTAATTTCGGAATATATTTCTTCACAGAAACGACAGAATAGCGAAGGTTTTGGGACGAACTTTCAAAGACTTCATAAACGGACTGGACTGCATGCATGAATACTACAGATTCAGTTTCCCAGAAATTCAGCCCCCGAGGTAACTTGGTCGATTTGGGGAAGTAACGCTGTATATTATGGGTTAATAGGTAATGGATAAAGTCATCCAAGCCCCAGGGAGCTTTCCAGTCCTATGTATTATCCTTCAGGGTCGATTATGGCATCATAATGATTGGTCACCTGTGATGTACGAGGTAGAGTTAACTAGCTTGCTAATGTCCTGCAACCTACTTCAATAAAATGTTTTTTTTTCTGAGCGGGCCAGTTGCCCCCTTCCCAAGGTCCGGGCTCCTTAAGGCAAAGGGTTTAGGTTAAAAAGGGTAGTTGGTCCCCTTCCCTAGGTCCTAGGTCCGAGTTTCTTAGCGAGGGCGAAGGGGTTAGGATAGTAAATAGAGAGGATACGCTGAGTAGTTACATGATATACATTCACAGCTTCTGCGTGGTGAAGGAAGACGCCGATGGACTCGAACTGCATTATCGAAGTCGTAGAACATTCACCGGTTTTATGCATTACGTGAAAGGACTGATGTCTGAAATAGCAACGAAATTTTATTCGCTCGACGCAAAAGTATCCATAACTCAACATGGATTTACTGGTGACGTCATGTGTGCTGAATTCAGGTACAGTGGATAAAATTATGTTAGTGAAATAGGCAAAGGACATTCATTTCACTTCTCAATAACCTAATGGTGGACCTACAATACAATGGGTAGGCCGCACATCAAGCATAACCAATGCAATAGGCAGGGGACGTCAGATTTAATTAAGCATCCGTTGCTGCATAAGCAAACTGAATAATTCAGTAGCGGTGTAAACAAGTAGGCTATGGCCACGACCGGATTAAGACCATTAGAGGCTCTAAAAGTCTAAGCACCAAACAAATTTGGTGCCCCCATACAATTGTAATTCAATATATAAACAATAATAAACCATAAGCTTGTTCAAAACTTGTATGACTTCCAATCTACGAGCAAACTGGTCTTTATTTTGCAGGATAAACATGATGACGCTGAAGAGAAAGCTTTATAAACATAACTAATTCATCATTTTCCAATGAATTTAAAAAACATATAAATTTAATTACTGGTAATGTAATAAATGGTAAATTCAGCTATGGTGTTCTAAGGTGCCTCTCCTTCCACGTGCTGCCCTGAACACGTTCTTATTTGCTTATAGGGTTGATCCACCCAGCTCTATCTTCCACTGTGGAATAATTATAATGAGGTGATTTATCAGTATATTTCTATCACGCAGGTTGGATTTTTGCAACGCTGAATACAGCCGATTCCAAAATCTTGTTGCTGCAAAACGTTCGTTCAGGCAACGAAATAATTTGCAATTTCCGTCGGATTTGTTCTTTGAACTTTATCCGTTTCACGTTGTGTTCGATGAAAGGTAAGTAAGCGCTGCTACTTATTAACTCAATAAGGTATCTAATGTATTACACATAAACTGGGAAGTTTATTTCGAAAACAAGAGGTTACCGGATTTATTCGAATATAAGCCGCGGCTTATATATATATATTTTTCATCATTTCGTGCGGCTTACATTTCCCCCTTACCATACCGTAGTTAGGTACTTCTGCTATCTCAAAAATTTTATTACAAGTTTCATATTGTCTACTGTTTGTGATATGGCCGTAGAAAAATGATCGAAGGGGCTTAGGTAGGCTACCCTATGTTCAATTGTGGTTTACAATCAAGGGCGGATCACATTAATTTTTTAACACAATTTCGCGCGGCTTACAATCAAGGACAGCTTACAATCGAATAAATATGGTATCTCGAGGAAGATATGGAATTCCAAAGGTGGTTGTTACTAATATATAATTGTTTTCGTTTTATCAGGCTTGAAATTCTTAGTACTGGTTATGGACTTGAAGAATTGTACACTGGACTCGAAGGAAGAAGAATTAATGAAACCTTTTTCCTTACTCGACCTCTGGGATATGATCTTACTTGGGAGAATGTGAGTAAAATTACTGATTAATTAACATTAATAGGAATTGATCCCATACCACACCTAGTGGTGGATTAACTCTATAAGCAAAATAACCACGTAGGGGCGCCTCATAGCCGAATTTATCATTTAAATTATTTAATGAATTAAATTTATAGCCATTTTCAAAATTGAATGAAAAATGAATAAGCTTAAGGTTTATTATTGTTTATATTTTGAATTACAAATGTATGGGGGCACCGAAGTAGTTTTTTAGGGCCTCTCAGGGTCTTAATCCGATTAATGACGTAACATATTATTATTATTTGATCATAAAGTTTTGTCCTTTCAGGTCATTATTCACGCGAACAATGTATTCGAACTGACCTCTGTGAAAGCAACAGGAAGACGAGGAAAGACAGACGACAGTAAGCCATACTTTATTGTTTTTATTTAATTTAAAAAGAGCTCCCTGGATGTCTCTTTTTGATAACAATAACTGGCTGATAACATTAAGTGAGGGATATAAATATGATATAAAAATATGATATGAATGATAACATTATCTGCGATCATAATAAGTGACATCCACTGTCTATTAGCTCATAGTTGAATATTATTATTTCTCACTTAGCTTTTTTTTGCCTTCGAACTGACCTGATTATACCTCTGTAGTATTTACTGGATATTTGATTGAGACATTTTGAATTAATTTTTAATATAGGCGCCAATAGGAACGAAGGGTTACTAGAAATTAGACGATGCTTAGAATAAATAATATATATCCATTTCGATCTAGCTTCCAGATTTCGTCACCAAATGGCTGCAACGCATTTCATCAAACTCAGAGGGCAAATGCTTTATGTCGAGCAATGGAACTTCGTAATATTTCTCGCAACACTCGTGTAAGTTATCAATATTCGACTCTCATAAGACATAGATATCACACGTAGAAGAACGGAACATAGATGAGAAATTAGAATTATAATATTGTTAAATTATCTTATCATATTTATATATAAGATGGTAAATAGGAAGATCCTTATAGCCAGGGCTACCATCGATCTGAAACCAAAAATAAGGACGACTAAAAAAATAAATAAAATTTCCCTTATCCTAATACACTCTGTGTTGAAACACTAAATTGGCGATATCTTTAAACGGGAAATCAAGCTATTTATTAGCTACATTATGTAATGCAGCGATAAGGATTACATGGGTTTTAATTTTTACAGACTTGATGATCTTAACATCATGTACGAGATGGGGATCTTCGTCAACGATCTCACATTTCACGATCTCAGTAGAGACATGGTTCTACATGGACCACAGCAGACCAATGAATACAAATTAGCGCTAGATTTGGAACAAGTAAGTTCATTACATTTCGAGACTGTAGATCAGTAGTTCTTAACCATTTTTTGTCAGTGCATTATTTCTGATATTTACTTGTACTATAGTGACCTCTGTGAGATTTTTCTAAGTTAAAAATATCAGTTTCAATATTTCACAAACAGAACTTCGAGTCTCCCTTCTCACATATCTTTTATCTACTTGACGGCTTGGTAGCTTTTTTTACTACGCTGAATCATTTCTCGACACATTCAATTCACTATTCATAGTCAATTCCACAATAGTTTCCTCATCTCCACGTCTCATTATTCTCTGAGACTTACATATTACTTCTCTTTGCTCTAGCGTTAATCTTATCACTCTACCCTTCCAAAGTTTTCGTGTGTCTACAATGTACAGGAGATAGCGTTACGCGTCATCGTCTTATACAATTGTATCTCCATGTTTCATACTCTAGTCATTTACATGTTCCATGTTCGTATCACAACTATATAGGATATTGGCTTCAGCCGTCAACTTATAATCACAAGATCTCGACCTAGAGTAATATACTGGTTGTTAGCTTTGCTTGTTAACCGTCAATAAGCAAGGTATCCACCTGTCTGTGTCGCTATAGAAACAGTCTCATGTTATTAAAATCTTCCATTCTCCAACTTCCCTTTTTAACGCTCAACATTAAACAGTCACATATTAATAAAATCATTAATTTTTTTTTATGCTTAACATCACTTGTGCTATTTCAGGGTAAAACGGCTCGACTTGAGGAAATGATCGAGACCTTGGATTCAGAAAGGAGAAAGGTTGACGATTTATTGTACAGCATGATCCCAAAAGAAATTGCTGGAAGTTTGAGGCAAGGCAATACAACTGTCAGCCTGTGCGAGGTCAGTGAACTCTTATTTCATTCAATAATTAAAGAATTGATTTGGAAAATCATTCTGAAAAAATAGGAAACGTGCATTCTCGCTAATAAGTTTATCAAATTCATAATCACTTTTGTTTTTAGAGATATGATGACGTAACTGTACTGTTCAGTGATATTGTCAACTTCGCTTGCATTTACATGCACATTGCTCCACACGAAATTATGATTATACTCAATATGATGGTGAGTAATATTAGTTTTCTTTAGTTAAACTTTATCATTAAATACAATATCATAGATATACAGTGCAAGCCGCTTATTATGATCGCAGATAATGTTATCAGTCGGTTATTGTTATCAATATAAATATCCCAAAATATAATTTTATCATATTCATATACTTCCCTCAGTGTCATAATCCAGTTATTGTTGACAAAGCGATTACAATAATCGTCCAAATCGATAATTGACGATTGAATAATTTACATCACAATGACCTATATTACAAATTGAAATTTATTCTTTAAAATTAAGGAAAATAAAATCAAACCTATATAAATTACATGTGGAGGGGCTCTCGAAACTAAAGTGTCTCAAGTTCCCAAGGTCTAAATCCAGCTGGAAATGGTACACCTAACTGTTGTAAGATATTTATCATTTCAACGCGTTCTCCAAGCTCCAAAGCATCTAATTCAGGGGTTCTTAAACTTTCTGGGCTGCGCCCCCATTACATCTTTGAAAAAAATGCACGCCCCCATGACATGGACCGCAGCTCCCCGCGGGCCTCACAAATTCGGTTTGCAGGCTGCACTTGGCTCTTTAATTTTTTTTTTCAATCTTTTTTCTTATTGCGATTTGATGCCCCCCAGCAAATCCTATGTGCCCCCAAAAAAGGGCGCGCCCCTTAGTTTGAGAACTCCTGCTCTAATTCAATTATTATTATTTTCAGGTCAGCGTTTTCGATATTCTTTGCAACAAATTCGATGTTTACAAGGTTGAAACTGTTGCTGATGGATTCATGGCTGTTTCAGGCGCTCCAACTTATAATGAGCATCACGCTGCAAATATGGCTGATATGGCTTTCGAGATGTTGAATGGAATTAAGACAGTAAAAGATCCAAACACACGAGAATCAATCCAAATAAGAATCGGTAAATATGGAAATAATACTGTTATTCAAAATTTGCAGGATATTCTAGCCCTGTGTAGACCCATACCTCCATCTAGCGGATAATACAATCTCTAGTCATCTTAACTATTGCATGGCCAAAATTTGAAGCATTGGTGATTACATTACCTAATACCACTACGGTAAACAAGTATTGCACAAAGTGCAAAGGTGACTTATTCACTCGTTGGTACTTTGATTCTACAAAATAAAGTCCCATACCTCCATCTTGCGGATACTATAAATTGCTAATCATCCTAAAATCAAATGATCATAATAGGCTGCAATAAGTCTACAACAGCGCCGCTAAAAACAATCATAAAAGCGAGATACCCAACTAAAATAAGTGAGAGGACGAACCAGCACAAGTCACCGCGGTCACGATACAACGACTGCTAAGTCAGTGGCAATACTGTAGTAGTACAATATTATATACATGATCCACTAAAATAAGTGAAAGAACGCACCAGCACAAGTCACCGCGGTCACGACAGAACGTTTATTAACCAGTGTATTTGTTTTGCATTGTTAGGTCTGCATTGTGGATACGTAATTGCTGGTTTAGTCGGACACAAAATACCAAGATATTGTCTCTTTGGAGAGACAGTCAACATTGCATCAAAAATGGAAGCAACGGGAGAGGTTTTATAGATTTTTCCTTTTGAAATCTGAATTTGTACGAGTTTCATCAACACGTTGTTACTAGGAATGAGTATGAGCTACCGTATGTATATATATATATGTATGAGCTCTTTGTTCAACGGGAGAGAGGGGGGGTCAGAGTTTCACCTATCGCGGATATTGCGTTCAAGAGCCTCCCGCGATAGGTGAAAGGTGCCAGGTATACAAATTTAGGTGAAGAGTCTAGGACTCTAGGTGATAAATATTTCGTCACGAAATGTATGTATTTATAATTTTCTACCATATTCTAGCACAGAACTTTAGCACTGACTTTGATAGAAACTGTTGCTTAGTGACTTCACTTTCTCATGGAACTTGCCCTGCCCTATTTACGCCTCTGGTCATGTCACCAACCACAGATAGTTTTGAATCTTGTCAAAATTAACCCTGTTCTATACCGCAAGTCTATCGTTCATTCTACTATTCCCAGGGACAAAAAATACAGATCAGCCAGACATGCAAAGAAAACTTGGGAAATTACGGCAATAAATACATTGTTGAAGATAAAGGAACTGTCAACATCAAAGGCTGCACCAAAATTATGACTTACTGGCTGAGAGGTATGTTGAGACTCACATATACAAAGGATACTCTTAATATGTGAAACTCTGTTTTAGTAAGGTTACGTAGACTGGAATACTGCATGATCGTACTCTAGTCCAGTGGTTTTCAGTGGTTGAATTTATTTAAACGTATTTTGAACCATTATAAATCATTCACACACTTGCATTAACCTTTCCCACAATAATTTGACCTGTTATTTAGTTTTTTTCAAACCTTTTTTTTCGCTAAAACATACTAGTACTGTACGGCACGGCATTTATCATTGAATAAAATACATACAATATTACATTAAAATACATACAATACAAAATTATATAAAATCCGTGATATAGTGAATCCGCGAAAAGTGAGCCGCGATATAGCGAGGGACGACTGATATAGGCTTTTGGATTCAGCCATCAACGTAATCACAAGGCATCAATAAAGGTGTCGCTGTAATGTGACATAGCCGAGTTTTCCGCTCCTTTCCGTAATTTTCCGAGTACTGAACTAAATCCAAACCACTCCTCTACTATGCTTCAGTAATAGCCATATTTCAAGCCATTACAAAGCGCAAAACGCTTCTTCAATACGAGAATATAAAGAAAATCTTCTTTAATACCAAGTCTGGTAAAGATGATCAGTTGACAATAGACCAACAATTCGCCTTATCTATCACTCCTTTAATACCAAAGTGCGGGTGTATCAGAGAGTAATAGCTTTAAATACTTTTCATAATACGAACATCGGTGTCAGTGGCGCCCTCTGGCTTCTCATTCCAAATTAACCAATTTTAAATTCAATTTTGCAGGAAGAAATATAACAGATCAAGATGAGAAAGAGTAAGTTCCTATTTTAATCGTATAGATGAAATTGGCCAATCGGTTAATCCGGCCCTGTTAACTCTCTTCAACACTTAAATATTCCAATTGCATTTTACTTAGCTTGGACCATGAGTCGGACAAAAACGAAGAGGAAAAAAAGAAGAAAGATGAGAAAGAGAAAGAGAACACCGTTTGTGAAGTAACAGGAGGTGGTGAGTTACGATTAAATTATTCAATTTATATAACAGAGTTTTCAATCAATATAACACCGAATGTAGTCCTATACCCCCATCTAGCGGATACTAAAATCGCTAGGTATCCTAACTACCGCATGGTCATAACAGACTGCAATAAGTCATTAGACTTCTCCCCACATTCTTTTCAGTACTTTGCAAATTTATTTCCCCCAAAGTCTAAACCGGTAACATTTCCCACCGTTAAATCTCATGTTTAGAAAATTATATCATTGTATTACATGTCTCCCATCCTCTTACGTCAATATATCATCACCCGTTATTGTTGTATTCTCCACTACTATTGGTCCAAGTATTACCATCATTAGCTGCCTATAAAATTCTACTTTTTATAAATTATCTTCCTTCGCTATGTATACGCTAAGCTCATCTTGATCCTATTTGTAAACTTGGAATATATCCTTCACACTGCAGCCTAAGCAAGCACAGTCTCTGCACTATCTAGTCAATTTCCTATCCCTTATGCTTAACGGCTTCTTCTAACTAACTGTTGTGACTATTGCTACGCAGAGATTAAAGAAGATTACACCGGCAACACGGAGAGAACATCAGGAATGGAAACGAAACACAGCCTCGCGCTAGCATGTAAGAATTAATTATATGTAATCACCAATTCTGTGATTAGTGGAAAGAATAATTAATGATTTTTGTCTCGCGTCTCGGAAGATCGCGTATAAGCAGAGTCAGCCTCTTCTCTATTATACTTATATATGCTGTCGTATAAGCAGAGTCATACAATGAAAAACAATCGCCTAAAAACTACGGATCGACAAATAAACCAATTGCAAGAAATTAAAAGCGGAGTCCATGGGTCTTAAACTAGGGGGCGCGTCCTTTTTTAGGGGCGTATAGGATTTGCTGGGGGGCGTCGAATGCCAATAAGGAAAAAGATTGAAAAAAATAATTTATTGATTATTTAATAATAAATGGAAGTCTTACACTGATTATTTAGTCCAGAGGTGTGCAACCTGCGGCCCGCGAGCCAAGTGCAGCCCGCAAACCGAATTTGTGAGGCCCGCGGGGAGCTGCGGTTCATGTGATGGGCGCGTGCATCTTTTTCAAAGATGTAATGGGGGCGCAGCCCAAAAAGTTTAAGAACCCCTGCGGCATGGAGAATAATAATTGCTCACCCCTGCAGTAACGTATACGCAGAAATTACCAAATATTGTAATTCGGTTCCAGGTTTTCCGTCCGAAAAGATCAAGCAGGTAGAAGACCCGATAAGCGTAATTCCAGAGATCGTTGTTAACTGCACTGTAAACAGCGTGGATGAAAATTACGAAGAGAATGAAACGGAGAGCAGCGATCAGAGAAACAAGGAACCTGACATCGAGGAGGATGATGTCGAGGAAATCATCAATGCAGAAGATGGAATATCTTTAAAGGAATCGATTTCAATTCACAGTATTTGTGGAAGTCCAACGATCTCTGAAAACAAGAAGCATGGAATTCTGAAGAAAGTTTTCGCGACTTCTGAGGCGATGACAAATATAAAGAATAGACCTGCGCAGTCAGCATCCGCGACTAATGGCGATGCTGAAAAGGAAGTGAAAACGGAGATCAAGAGTAATAACCACAGCGATAAGAAAGGAAATAATAGGGAAGAGGCTTACGGCAATCTAATGAAAGTTATCCATAGGTAATCGTGTATATCTATTCATCTTGTGATTATTATAACTGTCAAGTTACAGCAAGGGCCGTTACAAAGGCACAACTGTACATGTAAACCGTTACATTGATTATCTCACGTACTCAGATTCGGAAATTATTATGAGACACTCCAATCTCGAAATGAATGGCAACATTAATAATTTTGGTTAGCGCCCCGACCCCCGAGTGTCATACTGACCTTAGTGAGATTTTTCTAATTTAAAAATAGTCAGTTTCAATATTTGACAATGCGAACATCAAGTCTCCCCTATCACATATCTGTAATCTAATCACAGATACCGGTTGGTCCAAGGTAAATAAAGGCATGTCTGTGGTAATGTCACTGTCATGACAGTCACTGTCCCGAAACCCGAGTCTTACATAAGGTTCCGCTTCTGTAAGTGTACTTTTACATAACGAATACAAATTGTTCCTCCCGCAGATTCAAAGAAGAACCTATAAAGAAATCATCAAAGTACATAGTTGACAGTCTTTCTGACAAGTATTTCGGTCGGTCCACGTATGGAGTTGAAAAGAGCGTGTTGAAACCAGAAACATATCAAGCGCCAAGCGTGGGTCATACTCCTCGACACATCGCAGCATCTCCGAAACTCAGTCATGATACAGGAATTGGAAGCGATAATCGAAATGCGAGTGGAATGTACAAATATTCCTCTCTCAACGACATCCAGCGATCCATGCTAGAAAATACATCGGAGGTCAACAATGCTCTTGGTGTGAAGGAAAGTATGCACCAGGATAAGAGCCCATACAAGACCATAACCAAGAAAAAAAGCAACAAGATTGTCCCGGCAGACGACATCTTCAAACGTGTGGTACCACCGTCTCCTATGCATTGGCCGCAATCTGGTCCGAATAAACGAGATCATTCGTTGCCCACAAGGCCGCGGCAAAATGTAGAAAATATTTTTTCGAGAGAAAATTTATACGGAAAACACGCCGAGATCTGTCCGTTCAGTTCGGCGATTAGCAGTGAACGGGAGGCAAATCTTGTTCAGCGTAAAAAAAAGATGGAAGTCGCTAAAGTGACCTCAAAGATGTGCGCTCTGATGTAGAACAGAATTACCCAGAGATTGATGAAGCGTTCTAATAAAAAAATGGTATTGTGACATATTACATAATTACTTCAGTTTATTAATCTTTGATGGCATCGAGTTAGATTAAAATTCACAACTGATTTATTTAACATTTTTCTTTTTTAATCTAACTAGGGAATTCAATGTTTTGGTTTTGCTCGATTGTCCCTGAATTTTTCTGATACGAAGTACATATAGACCCTGTAGCAGGCATCGACATCAACTCTTCAACCATAGAATACAATTTTTCTTATTCATTTTCCATTGAATTTTGAAAACGGGTATGAATTTAATAATTTAAATGGTTAAATCGGCAGTAAAAAATTATTTAGGTACCCCACTTTCCTTTGATTCCCTTAGCGCGTGCTTATAGGGTTGATCCCCCACCGACCCTATGTGTCATACATACATTGTATCCTGCAAACCGTATCCCATTCCATCAGCTTTAGTGGGTTACTTTTATATCATATTCATTAGGATTGCAATGCAATACGCCATTGCAATCATCCATTTGTTGAATGTGTATCCTAGGTCAGACAAACCAGCTCAACACGCTGGATATTTGTTATTTCATGTTGTTTCGTAAATGCATATAGTCATCTCCTTAATGTGCTGTGCTCCATGTTTTGTACAGATCACAATATTGTGAACAGTAACCCAGTAGTGTATGTGGGTCCGGGGTCGATAAGAGGGAGTCGTACATCGGCCAGTGGCATCTAACTTCTAATGCCCTCCCTCTATGGCGTCCAGGAATATTCAAAGTCAAATAGACGAGGTTAAATACTATTTCTCGTGTCATCCTCCATTGGACTTGAGCAATGCTAAAGATATCGATAATTCGGAAATTCCCGTTCTTAGCCATGACTTCTTCAAGGGATTTAACGCGAAACGATATACCTTAAATGATGTACCATCACATATTCATAGCAGTAGTGTATACAGGTTAACGTCAACAAGAGTTGCAAAATTTCACTCGGTACGTCTTTTTCCGAAAAAACATTACAGTATATGTACTTAAAATGTATTTTATGTTGTCAATTTTCTAACTGTTCATCTGTGTTTGTGACAAAAAAATATTTCGGAAAGTTGCAGTAAAATCGGCTTAAGACAATAAACCACTTTTTTCTGCAAATTCATCGTTTTTTTTCAACTTCAAGACACCTCAGGACAGTAATAAATCCCATCCTAGCAGCATACCTACTAAAATGTCCTGCAACTATACACACAGTCCACGTTTTTAATGAGCTGTTTGTTTAGACCAGAGGTCACCAAACTGTTTTTACAGCGGACTGGATAACCGTTCTGTTTAATACTAGCAAGCACATGTAACCTTTTAAAACGCAAAGCAAACTAACGAGAACCGTTTTCTCTTTTTTAAGTCAACAACCACCTAGTTACTTAAAGTCGATTGTACTTGACCATCTAGCGGTTGCAAATTTTCAATTAACGGTTATAAATGATACAACAGTGACATCTAGCGGTTAGAAATTTTAACTTCAGCTAACGCTTAGATCTTTACTAAATTTGAGAATCAGATCCATCTTCCTCAGGCACAATACTTCCCAGCGAGAGCAAGATGCATTTGATCAACATCCTGTTGACTTGGTTCTAATGTCCCAGGAGAAGCTGACACAAAAAAGTCATCATTATTATCATTACAAGGTATTCCATTACCATCACCTTCTTTAGTCCATTTCTGTATTTTGGGACTTGGTGTAGACTCGCTCGTCCCAGGATCATTTGATTCCAAGCTATCTTCATCCAAGTATAAGTCATCCCTCCTCCTTTTAACAGAGTCTTTCTTATTAGAAACGTTGAAATGAATTTTACCAAGAGGCTTATACTCGCTTTCTTTGACAATTGGAAGGTCGCAATCTTTCCTCAGACTGTTTGATATTTCTTCGAGAGATAAATAGTTATCCGGAATAACATTGGCATAAAGATGCCGGGGTCGGAAATACTTAATAAAATCGCAAACCTCCGAGTGAGAGGAATGAAACGAGAAGCACAGACGGTAGTGTTTTTCGCTTACTTTTTTACAAACTTCCCAAGGTTCTGCGTCGTGTGTAAAATACATCGTGCTCAATGTCACGTTTAGAAAATTCAGGTTTTCACGACTGTCGATTCTCTCTTTTTTTAAGCAAGCAAAAACTCTTGCTTTGTTTGACTTTCTCGTCAAGATCTTATAAGTTTTCGGCAAGCACGCGTACATGTCTTTTCTACTACAATATATCTTTGAATCGAATTTGTCATGCAAGGCGTGATACAAATATTCATATCCATATTTGGCAGATAAATTGAGTCGTAACACGTGGTTGTTGCTTTTAGCCAACCATTCGGAGCTCAGTTTTATCAGTGCTTCAAGGCATTGTTCTCTGTTTGGAATGAACATCGCTTCTGGAATACAGAAAGTGGTATCGACGTACATACTTTTTATTTCCTTTTTCTCCCCGACATGAAGCTCTCTCATCCTTTTCCCGGATCCTTTGGGAAGACGAAAATCACCTGTATAGAGAACGGTACCTTCTCTTCCTTCGAAAAGGAACATCACGGATCCGGGACAATGGGATGCTGGAAGAAGAGTAACTGACACGGATTCTTCTTCATTTCCTGGATCTGGATGGTAAAATGAATAAATGGAGATATCGATGGGTACTCCGTACACTAGCCTGGTCCTGTTTTCACCCCCACTCACTTGTGCATTACTCACCATTTACTTGTGTATGTCTCACATTTGTCCAACCCCAGATTTTGGGGTCTACTAGTACAGACTCTTCAGATATGTGCGGCCGATGAATCCACGTAAAATTTATTTAGTTATTCATCAAGTAATGTAAGGCTTCCTTTATCTAGGTTTACAAACCAATTCGCATCACGACAAGGTATTTGGAACCCGGTGACTGAGTGAGCTGTTTTCTTATCAAGTTCCTCTCTTATCTAGAGGTTCATAAAATGGGGGGCTCTATGTAGGATTTGCAGGGGTTGAATGCCAATAAGGAAAAAGCTCAAAAAAAATCAAAATTCTTACTGATTATTTAATAATCAATGGAAGTCTTACACTGAATATAATAATTATTCAGTCCAGAGATGTGCAACCTGCAGCTTGCAAGCCAAGTGCGGCCCGCAAACCGAATTTGTGCAGCTGCGGTGAATTACAGAAGTTGTGGATTTTTTTTGAAGATGTAAGGGGGGCACAGCCCAAAAAGTTTAAGAACCCTGCTCTAGATACCTACCTATTATTCTTGGTTCCTCTAATGGAAGACTCGTCACATGGTCCTTCAGTCGTTGATAATTCTTATCGGAGATCAACAACGCTCTCGTAACTTCAGAACAATACAATCGAATGTCAGAATTGCTTTCCAATCGATCATGAAATTCTCTTCGACCTAACCCCACCATGTGGTCGGTATGACAATGAGAAAGAAAATACATCCGAGATGAGAGATTTTTCCCATCGAACCGGTCAATCGATACGAAAGTATATTCCTTCATCAAACCTTCGAAACTACTCATGATTATCTGCAAATCTGCAACAACAAGAACATCTCCTATTGATATAAAAAAAAGTAAATGTGTTGAACCGATTTAAACCAAAAGTTGCGTGATGATTTATAGTATCCTGGTTGTAGTTTTGTTATTTGTACAAAAAAGATGTCCCAGAGCCTGGGTCTGCTCTAACGCTCCCTGGCGGCAGATACGAGGCAACTGGACCTATTGTAGAGTTCAATTCTAGATCATGCGAGTGAATCAAAGTCCATATCATGACATTCCGAATACACATGGGATATAATATCTCGCTGTGCGCTGCTTAAATCCATTCTAACACTGACTATGGAGCAATAAGCACTGGTTATATTAGTAGTAGAAAATATTTAACTACAGTTGGGTTTCGGCCGTAAATTGGCTTTCCATAATAACTAACTAATGCAAGAATAAATCTAATCAGATATACATATATAGAATTCAGACTGTCGCAGGCATGAGATACAAGAACGGGCCCAACATCACCAATAACATATAGGGCCCCTCGCATGAGCGTTGAGGTTAAAGGGCAAAACACGGAACCACAGTCGATTAAATGAACCATACCTAAATATGTTTTAAAATATAAACTGGGTGGAGATCCCAATTTATTTTATACCCGCCATGGAAACAAATGCTGTGTGGGTTGATACTGAAAAGTCGATTATCTGGGCAAAACACATATCCTTATGCATTAAGCTACACATAAAAAAATATTAAACAGGGTGAAACTACTTGATATATACGATATTTCAAAGTTACTGCTAACTGAATTATAGTGTTCCAACAGACGGATGCCATCCAACTACTAGGCACCTTACAGTTTAGATGTAAATTATAGAAATCAAAACTTTGTTTTTATTTCTGTCAATCAACAACATTATATTTTTTGGATAAATATGCTGAACCCCCAAGACTTAACCCAGGTACTAAGTCAGGCTAATACAGGAGGAGTACAGAGCACACTGTAAGTATATATTAGCATGTGGTAAACAATGGAGCGCGGGTTCGAATCCCTCCGTCGCCTTTTTTAATAAACTTGCAAAATCATTTATTTATTTATTTTTTCATATTTCCTTAACCAGGGATGCCCGAGTTAAGCATCAGTAACAATCAAACTTAATCTAACTGATTTTCTATATCATGTTACAGGATTGTTAACAGTGAAGGATCACTGGTAGCGTTCTCTGGTTATGGAGACACAAACGTTCATGTGAAGGCTGCGATCACAAGCAGTATATGGTCAGCATATGAAAGAAGTGGAAATAATGCATTGAGTAATGAAAACTTACAGTTTATGATGCTTGAATGTCAAGTAAGTAAACATCAATAACTGATGGTACTACCGATTTCAGTATTGTCCCCTATACACTGGGTATGCTGATCACATGAACAGTATCAGTAGACATTCCATTATTCCTTACATGCAGTGGTGTAGTGCTGCAGGAGCGCCGCTCCGCCATCTCTACAAGTGAATGATGGGTTAAACGTAAATAGAAGGCTTATTATTTCTTATATATTTAATAGTAAACCTGCTGGAATTGTGTACGTGCCCAATGCACTCACATGAACGTTTCCTGTCCATTTACGAAACGAACGGTGTGAGACAAAGTTGCCAATCGTAGCAACATACCATTTTGGAGCTCCGGTACCTATAAAATTACCACTACACCCCTGCTTACATGAAATGATTATTTTTACAGGGTGGCAGAGTCGCATTGACCCGTGTCGCCAGTTTGATCCTGTGTCTGTTTGCTGACAAGACCGTCAATCTTGGAATGCTTAAAGCAAAAGCAAATGCACTTCGACAATATCTGAATGAACCTTTGAAAAATCTTGCTATGGTATAGCTGGATCCTCGATCGAACTTCAAAGTTAACTAAACGTCTTCTTATTTAAACTCCATGGATGCTAGGTATCAGAATAGGTAGTAAGCCGTGCAATATTACCATTGAAGGATGATATGTACAGGAAACTCTTGTCATTTTGTTTTCTTTGTAATAAATTATTCTGGTTTCATTGATGATCATTTGTCTTGTGCTACAGTATTTCTTCGAATATTAGACGGCCCCCTACACTGAAAAATGAGTAAAAATTACTATAAGACATTCATTCTGGGATCAGAAATCCACTCAAATGTTCAGCAAAAACAAACAAAATGCAACAATATTTTAATTATCCGCTCCACTGCATGAAAGTTTAAAACCTGCGCAGTGGGTATTGAATTGAAAACTTTTTGCTCAAGCATCGAAAATTCCACAAGAGTAAAAAAAGGAGATGTAACATTGATTACGAGTTTTTAATTTTATTGCAAATCCGATAATAAAAAGCATATAAAAGTCATTAAAACGTTATTGTGCATCTACTTTCAAGGACAATGTATAATACAGAGATTCTTTAAACTGGGATAGCTAGTGTACAAATCGAGTCTACCATTGAAATTGGGAGCATAATAAGGGGGACACAGGACAAGGCAACAACCCAAAGGACACGAGATATACTTTGAAAAAGGAACAAAATAATATACAGGCGCTCCTCGCATTACTAGAGGTCGCATATAATTCAAATTGGAGAAGTCCATATTATATGCTAAAAACACTACCACCAGCATGATTTTTTAACAGCCATGATGAAAACAAAATAACACAAATATAAACTCCAGAAATGGAGAGGGGGCACACACATTAACAAACACAAGGCTTTTAAAAATGAGCCTGGAACCGGCACTACAAACATTGTATTACCAAATATTCATAAGTCTGGAAGTGCCTGTATAACAATATTCAACACTTTCCCATTGAACCCTGCTATCCATTAAAAAGTGCTATTAAATTCAAGCTAAAAGTATGGATGACTTGACTCGAGCAAAATACTTACGGTAATGTCAACACAAGTCAGGAACTGACAAATAATAAGTCAAAAACCAAGTAAGATCTGCAATCGAACTAATTTAGGTCAGAAAGGAAATTTTAATTGACACCACATGCTATAACCCAGTACAGTAATTTAAAACATCAAGAGCGATTAGCTCAATTCATAGTGTTCTGTCATGGAACATGATAACAGTGAATACCTAGACATCCTCGACTCGATAACATAGATCTGACACTGGGTGAAATCTACATCAAATAGGTATAGTCCAGTAGTGTCGTCCTTCCGTTAACCAGGGTACGTTTTGGTAAACCGGGGGAGGACTACATTAATAAACCAATACATAAAATAGAATATATACAATACAATACATGGTACATCTCTACAGAAACCACAATTACCCTTTGACCTTTGTAAAAATCTCCCAATTTACACAAATCAATGCTACAGTTGAACGAAAATGACAAAACTAAAAAAAAACAGTCCTTTCCTGAACCACTCTGCCTTCAAATCTTCATCTTGGTACAAATAGGTAGAAAAGTAAAAGTTAAAAAAAGTTCTAAAAACTACGCCATGATAATCTTTTCGATCGATTCACAGAAAAGAAATGATTTCCTGGGAAGATTAGTGCTACATGGAACTGTGCTAAACAGAATAGAAATTACCGTATTTCGCAGACTAAAAGGCGAAACATTTCAACTTCAAACCAGGCACTTTGAATGTGGATAAATTTGTGAAATGCTGACATAAATCGAACAATGATTCATCTCCTTATCACTAGTTCTACTATAGGGAGAATTTTATAGGCAATCAATGATAGTGATACGCTTCCTCCCTTGTAAGCGAGAGTGCATTTGTAGTGTCTACACAACACAGTGTAAAATAACCAATAACATAAGACGCTACACTGGTAACTATGATGCTACACTATCGCCACTTTTCCTTTTTTATCACTAGTTCTATTTTCAAAGATCAAGCGATTGGCGTAAGGTACAACCCTCAAGCTGGCTAGTGGAAAACTGTGGCTTGTGAATTGTTAAAAGCAGATTTACTTCAAATTATAGATGGTCCGCGTTAGAATATAGCGTCTCGTAGCAGATAAAATACAGTACATAATTGTAAATATAAAATACAGAATAAACTGGCAAGCAAAAGCTACAATACATCATCGATTCTCCGGAAAATGATGGAAAGGTTCCACACTAACAACTGACTTGACACAAAGTTGAGTTTGTAATTATGAGTAAAATCTCGACTTAAATCAACTAAGAGATTTCACAAATATATAGAAGCTACTTGTGTACTAGGAATCTTGAATAAAATTACTCGACTGGTTCTGGAGTGCCATCGTGTGGTGGATCTGACTCACTAAATTTAGATTTTTTTTTCTTTCCTCGCCTCGGACGTTTGTGCTTTCCCTTTTTGCCACTGGGTGGCGTCCCAACAATGGAATCTGGTACTGGTTCATCCTCTACATCACAATGGTTTGGTTCTCCTGATTCTATCACATTTGATTGACGTTGACCGACCTCTATACTTTGACCTTCGGCATCTGAGAGCGTTCCCTCCCCATCATTACCTTTGATTGAAATGACCTCTGAACTTACTTCATCATGTTCAGACTGTGACCCAGTATCAGTACCAATGGAATTCTCTAAGGTATCAGGAATTTCTATGGGGTCGGGGTTACCCGGGGACTCTTCTACACTGTATTTTACAACACCAAAGCTAGAGTTACTCGCTGTTGAAGATTCTGACACTCGAGGGCTTCGATTCAAATGAGTCAGATTTCTACGAAGTTTTGCTTCAGGCACACCCTGCATAGACATTGCTCCGCTATTCACAATACTGGCGTACGACAACAACTTAGTCACGCCGTTTTGCGGAGCTGGACGCAAGTCATTCGCTGACGCATTTCTACGATCGTTTGCGGACGCACGCTGAGCTTGGTTTAATTTTGAATCGGAGAATTTCGAGGTCAATTTTAACAAATTCGATCGAGAATTACGAGAGGCCGATTTGAAACTTGCCTCGGATGAGTTTTCGGAATTCGAACGACTGGATTTGTAATCGAACAAAGAATTTTCCTCGCACTGCACCGACCGTGCGTTCGATCTCCAATTCATGTCTGAATCTGCGATCGATGAACCTTGACCAGAACCGTTTGAGCGTGAATTCCAGATATTATTCTCGCCGAACATGGAGCTGTAAAACAATTAAAATTTGACAAGTTCAGAAAGAGTTGTAAGTGAAACGTTACTTAGATGAATCTCACACACAGAATATAATGTCAATACAGAAAAATCCTTACTTGGAAAAAAACGAAAGAATAAATTTAAAATGAAAATAAAACAGATATTGAATAATCAAAACACCCCCCCCCACACACACGATTCGTATAAAATCAACTTACTCAACCGTGGGATGTTTGCCGTGCTTCATATACGGGAGTTCCCTTGAGAATAGGTGATTTTTCGGACTGAAAATTAGAAGAATTCAAGAAGATAAAATTATGAACAAAAAGGAGCCGAGAAATTAAGGATATATTTGAATCTGACTTGAATCAAATTGGCGTAACTTGAGATAATTACTGTATATAGAGATCCTCCTGTGACTTACTTGGGCCCATAATACTGCTGAAAAACTTTTTCTCTTCTGCAAACAGCCAATGAATGATAAGTATGCAAGAGAAGATTGGGAAAACGACTCATGAAGTAGAGAAGAAATTCATCCGGGATTGAACCGAGAGATAGCTTGACATCGTCAGGTAATTCTCTATAATGATGTTTCTGAAAAAAAGATTTGATGATGTGTTTACAGTATTATATATATATATTGACATGCGAACATGCAAACATTTCTTTAAATTAGGGGCCCAAAGATGAGTTTGACCCGGAGCCAACAAGTAGGTCGATCTTACACTGAGCTCAGTGGTCTTTACCAGTGGTCAATTGACCGGTACCGGTCCGCGAAAGCTTTCACCCAACTATACCGCTACACAATTCAGGGAATTCCTGTCATTTTAATTTTATTGAATTTAATAAATATAATTCTATCTACTTTTATTTTTATAGTTGCCGCCAGTCCGCGAAATTTCTCCTATGCTCGCCGGGCCGCGTATGTTAAAAAGACGACTAACACTGGTATCTTACTTTGTTTCTCATTGCTCGTAACAGATCTCTAACAAGTTCTCCTCTATAATTCCTGAATTTTTTCAGATCGAGTTGTAACGGCATCGATAAATGAACTCTCCAATCTTCACCGATGACATAAAGTTTTGATTCGTGTTCCAGTTTTAGCATCAAGGCACTATCAATCGACTCTTTCTCCGCCCTGTCACTCACATCCTGTAACAGAAAGAAAAAAAAATCTGTGAATTGAATTCGGAACATCATAGGTTCAGAACATCTTTTAATCCGGATGAAATGATGAATAATCATTTGCACTGCTAATAAAACATTTCTTCTTACATTTTTACCATATGAACGGAGCTCAAATAAATTCTGCTAAGTTGGTGTCAAACAGAGTGTCAATTTTAATTATTCCAGTGCCGAATTCTGGCAATTATAACATGTTGCCGAGCACAAACGTACTTTAAAGCCGGGTCTCCCAAACTTTTTTGCTAGCGACTCCTTTTAATTTATTAAAATTTTCCGCGACCCTTTATGTTTTGCAGTGATGAACAGTTCAAAATATACATGTCACAAAGTCGCACTATAGTGGTGTTTACGTAGAGTCCACAACTCAGTTAAGATTTAGGTTTTGCACTAGTTTTAATAATTGCTTTTCGAAAGTCAGAAANATAGTGGTGTTTACGAAGAGTCCACAACTCAGTTAAGATTTAGGTTTTGCACTAGTTTTAATAATTGCCTTTCGAAAGTCAGAAAAAGTATAATTTATATGGATGTAGTACTTTTGTGTTAAATTTTGCGACCCCCAGTTTGGGGAACCTTGCTTCAGAGACTTTACAATCGTACTTTACAAAGCCCATTTTTTTACTACGAGCGCAGTTCGAACATAGAACTATCGGTCAAACTCCTGAAGGAATTTCTCATGAATTTAGCCTTCAAACTCTGTAACTTACTAAGAATTGTGCAGAGTATGAGGCACCACAGTATATGCAACACAACCAACCTGAAAGAACTGCAACTTCTTTTCATGACTCCAGAACAACGGATGCTTCAACACTGTCGATGCTGTTGGTCGTAATTTTGGTTCAAGATAGAGCATGCATTGAATAATATCACTTGCTTCACTAAAATCTGACAAAGGTAAAAAAATACAACAATACTTAGATTTTTCAGTATACAGGGATTGGGTTTTATGTAAGCTATAAAAACAAAGCATTGAATATGATTACAGGGAAACAAAATGAAAACTGAACAAAGTCAGCATTTTATTTTTAAAGTAATGTACAAGTAATGACGCTAGTCATGTTACACTCATACATGGAGATGAAATTCTGATCTCACATAAAAATAATGTTTTGTACTTACTGTACAAAAAACATGACGATCAAAAAACTTTTGGATTCTGGAATTCGGCTAAAGGATTCTGAACTGTATTAGAAAAACCAAACAAACCTTCAAGATCTTTCAATTCTTCGAAAGAATAATCTCCTGCTATGATGCGAACCTGGCGAGTGAGAGCATCACCGAACGGATGCTTCCCACACAGCACGTAATAAAATACACAACCCATTGAAAATATGTCTACAGCAAGAGTCTGAAACAAAAGAAAAAATTGTAATATTATGTTATATTTGATGTCATTTGGGAATTGCATAATAATTACAGTAATATATATGTAATGATTATTGAAACATGCAAA
>QXVX01000837.1:8701-27016 GCA_013436065.1 Halocynthia aurantium | reverse complement strand
AAATCATGCAGAGAGTATGCATACTGTTATATTTCAAATGTAATACGCATTCATGTAGATTACGCACCCCGCCTATGACGCCCAGATTGCTGAAAAAGCTCTATACCCGACATTTGAAAGGCAAAAAATGCTTGCTGTATTATACTTGTTGTTGTATGATGGGAAATAATATGGGTACAATATTTGAAATGACTGGACAGTGTCCTTAAAGCGTCATATACTATGCAGATAAATAGTTAACCTGTCTAAATATATAACTTACAATTTATATTTTGAATATTAATTCCTCAAGAGCAACATTATCTTATCCTGATTGCTAACGATATTACCGTAGATAGTCAGCGTTAATTAGTACAGAAATTTACCTTACACCCTTATTCGACATTACCCTCACCTCACACCTCCACCTCCTTACTGCCCCACTAAGCCAATACCCTTAATAAAAGTACAATTTGATGAAATATTCGAAAAACATGGATTGTACAATAATTAGAACTCAGTTAGACGGAGTCCCGTTGCTCCTGTACTTCTGGTAGGAGTAGAAGTAGAAGTAACTCCGGTACGCATTGTGAGTGCAATTTTCCGTATGCGTTTCGTAATGGTGTCCGGCAAGTCCGAGTATAAGAATGGATTCAGTGCGCTGTTAATCGGCAGAATGATGATAGCGGCGATCGCGTACACGTCATCCGATATATTGACTCCTATGGAAATAGCAATATGTAATTTAGGCCATATGTTAGCTAACTTCCTCTCAGTGAACATATCTGTATGGGCTCTAGCGGACCTCATAAAATATTTGTTCGTTTATCCCCCGTCAAACGAATAAACATCTCCCAGCAATCATTGTTGGGATAAAGATTTGAAATGACATTTGTGCAAGAGTATTAAACGACGCTATCCGTTTCCTATTTCAAAATGGCGAAATCGTTAGTGGATAGTTGCAACTAGTCCAAATATATATCAATCAGCAAACCTGTGAAGGCCAAGAAGGCTATAATACAAATAGGCATCCAGCATAAGAAGTCAGTGGTAATGATTCGAGTGATTCTTTTTTCAATATTGCTTTCCTGATTGCTTGGATGAGCTCCTCTTTGTGCCACGTCTTTGCTAGTTGCCTTGATTTCCCTGTAGACAAGACATGAACAATTTATTCCACGTTGGCCACATCTGCTTTAAATAATGTTCTCACTTGTAAATGAATATGTAAGAGATGAGAATGACGAGAAAGGAAATAAAGTTGATTGCAATGATTGCCAGGGAATAATGCCACGAACTGTCAGCTCTCACTGGAAAGAGCTTCGGAAGACAAACACCGTGTGTAGAGTAATATCCAAACTGATAATCCGGAATAAATGTGTCGTTCAGATAACGCATTGCTGCGAATAAGTTGTTCCAAGTGTAAATTCCGTTTCCTTGTTTCTCTCTTATAAAAAATGGTTATAATTTTGATATAGGAACATTAGCATGAATGAAAATACAATTTAAACAGATTATGCATGCCAATTTTAAGAATTTAACCCTCTACTATTAATGCTGGGTATCCCCTATCTTCTTAACATACGAGTACAATATCTAAAATTTACAAATCGTAATTCCTCCCTGAGTTTCGTGTTATTCGGTACAAGATATAGCTTTAAAAACTTAACTAAATAAACTTAATTATAAGTCACGTCCATTCCCATTTTAGTCATTGATTATCTGTAATTAATGCTGCAGAGAAAAAGCGGGAGTTCTGCAAAATTTAGCACAGGACTAGTTACTTTAGTAATGATGGGACTCACAACACTGAGTTGGGATATAAAATAGATTGTATATAAAATATCATTTAACCCGAGTATAGAATGGAATGCATGTTCTTCTTTTCCGTAGGACAATAACTTGACTGCGAATTCGTTCAGCTGTTCGTGCGTCACTGTTTTTCTCAAAAACGGATTTTTTGCGAATCTTGAATTAGAAATTAAAAATAGTTTTGAAAATGATATTCCTTTTAAACCGTAGCATTCACATCTTAATGCTGGGCCGCTTTAAACGGGCTCTGAGTGTATGGTTGTATATGTATCTACCTTGCAGTTGAAGTAAAATAATCTTCAGTCGGAGTAGTTATAGGTATGATTGCAATGATAAAAGCAGTTATGTATGATGCTGAGATCATAAGCAATGAACGTCGTAGACTTGGTCGCTGGAACGGCCTTCAAACAATAACAACAAAAATTAATAATTATTAGAACTATCCTACTCAGAAGTAAAGTAAATTTTACCTAGGACACAGGAAACAATGATTAGGACTGATCTAGATGTACACACATGTATTGATATATTATTTCTAACTGTACGTGTTCTGTTAAATAAGTACCTTAAAAAGGCATTCTGCGTGGTTTCTGGAGGCTGGATTAATTAGTTTTCTATTAATTTCAATGGGAAAAATCGCTTTGTAATACGAGCTCGGTCTGGGGACGAATTAAACTCGTTCTGAAAGGTTCTCCTTTACATAAGAGATTTCCCCTTACAGTCCTACAACGGTAACAGTACAAGAAACATCTACACCCATACTTGAGTATTGAAATAAGTCTTGAAATAGTCATCGATGTCAGAAGAAACACAGAAGCTTGCAAACCGAACATTGATAGCACACCGAGAGTTTTACATCCGCCACCACTTCTCCATGATTTGTCATTATAACAGTAAACACCGGAAAACACTGAATTGATGATTCCCAAACTTAGTAGGTAGACCTGCATGTAAAGGGTATAAGTTCAGCACTAAGAACTCCAGACTCGAATCCAGCTGCCTGAAAGTGAAATATAAATACACTTACACCAATGCACAAATCTGCAATTGACAATGATAGAACGTGAATGGAATTCAACTTGGAAACTTTCTTCGGATTTCCAGGAATAGATCGTGATGTGTGTTGAATAACGTAAATATTACCAGCAGATGCAGCCAATCCTGGGTCAAATATAAATTAAATTATAATATACACTGCGCAGTAAAAAGATAGTGGTGCCTTGTACTTCAAACGACCCTAAGAATTTGATTCGGAGTTCGAACGATGCTGTTACATTCATTTAATATGGATTTCGCCTGGAATATTAAATCAGTTCACGCTAACTGGAATCGCAAGCTGATCGACGTGGATGTAACGAGCTTTGACTGTATTAAGGACATTTAATTTTGTGAATTTGCTTGCTCTGCAGTATCAATATACCTGAGCGCGCAATTTTCCATCCGTTACTCCTACTAAACTGTATATCACTATAATTTCCATGAAATAGGAGGCTATTCAATAGTTATAATTTATCAGGGCTTCATTGGTTTGATATGAGCTAATTCTATAACTCTTTGAACACCGTCATCATCTTTAAATCATAAATTCGAGTGAAATAATAATATCTAATGGGAGCTGGATTTGATAAACCCTTTTATGCGTAATGGGTCGAGATTCGGTATTTAGTTTGAATGAGCTATTGTCCAGGTGCGGGATAATTGGTTGTCAACATCTGCTTGTCTTCGCTTACCAATGATCCATATGAAAGCGCGTAGGACTTTATTACTGATCAAATGTTTGTCGTCGGCAAATGGACTTTTGATACAGGATTGACATTCATCGCTTCCATCTGAACAATCGTCTTTACCATCACAGACCTGTAAGCATTCAAGTAAATAGCAGTTATTTGTAAATAGCAAAATGTATTATTATACTGACATACAGAAGGCTCCACGGGCAGTGGTAAATATGACCAGGACCTCCGAGAAAATTTTGTAATACAGAAAAACTTGGTAAATCGTTGCAAAATAATACAATGGGCTTAGTTGTTCTCTTGAGGGAGGGTCATCAGAATTTCACAGGCCCCTTCCTTGTCACTCCGGGCGCTGGACCCATGTACCGGTTTAACCCTGCTCTTTCCCCTCTTCTTAGGATATGGCCTTCCGAGTGCTAGATTTAGGCTTGAACACTTGCTAACTCAGAATGTAATGATGATTATACTTATGTGTAAATTCTGATGATTTTCATTGGATTGGTTTGGCTTTTTAAGATTAATAAATGTCGTTTCCACGCGTTCCCGCCCTCCAACACCACTGCACTAGGCAGAATACAATAATTCACATATAAGTATCTAATACAGTGCTAAGATCTGTGACTCCTTTCCCATTTTTGCAACAAAATTTCGTCCACGTTGTGCAATTTCGTTCGTCCGACCCGTCTTCACAATCATCCTCGCAATCGCACACCCATGATTCATCAATGTTGTGAAACTGTACTTTACTGTCGCGGAAAAATCCCTTGCATTGAAATCTGCGATAAATAATGACGCATATAATATTAATATGATAAACTATTATATGAGCTTGGTAGCTTTCATTCGATAGTGAGCACGTTTTAAATCTGTAGTCTAAGCGTAACAGTGAGGTTATCCTGCTGTATTTAAAGAAATTCAAATTCAAATTCGGAATTTAATCACATTAAGCCATACCTGCCAGGACAATTTTTCTCATCTTCAGCTTCTATGGGATGAGTATTATTGCAGTGGGGATAGCCATCGCATATATGCCAATGTCCGTAGTACAGGCTGTTTTCTCCTGGGCATCTGCGAACATACACTAACTGAATTAATCTTATATACTGTAGATGTCTTAGTCCAGTATCAGTCGAAGTATATGTCGGACTCTAAGCAGAGTATACTGTACGGATCTATAGAGGAAATACTGCCTACTTGTATGCAATTGAAGGATTGTCGCCTTCACAAAATTTCGGAATTCCATTTTCGTATTCGCAATCTCCACATTCGTCATCAACTCTAATGCAACTCGGCACTCCGTCACATTTAATTCCATATTTCAGTCTTTGCCCAAATCTCGATTCTGAAAAATACCATTCTTCATATCTGAGTTCATCATGATGTAGATATGCTGTTATCGTGATATCCTTACCCTTATCACATGTCTGCAACTGTTCACAGCCGTCGTAACTAGCATTTGTGAATGTGTAATCATAAAGACAGTCCGCGGGATATCCTTCTGCAGGATAAAACAGATATATATTATAATTACATGTATTTGATCAAGTGTTCCAGCTTTCATTATTGCCTTTATACGGAAAATGCGCTAAAATAGTGGCCGTACGTAGAAGTATCGGCTGTAGAATAATAAGGTCTATATTAAATAGATGCGGCCTTGCATAAGCCTTTAAAGGAAGAAAAAAACGTTGCGTGGCGTGGGAATTTGGATTTAATCTCTTTCGGACCAGCAGGGACCCTATGTAGTAATTTCTCTAAGAAATTTTGTGTACTCGTTCAAAAATCGTCCAATTACAATTTACCGTTACAGCACATCAGTTCTTTTACTTCGTGTCCATACAGTTTTATTACAGTTCCTTTTCGGAAACGTAACTGAAGGCAAAATTTTTCATCTTCGCCGTAAAAACAATCTCTTTTCCCGTCACAGATTTGTATTTTCCTGATACATTTTGTCTCGTTTGTACTCCCTGTCATGTTGCCTCCAGGATTTTGTTTGCAGAGAAATTCACACTCTCCTCAATTGAAACAAATATATACATTACTGAAATAATTGAAAATCACTAAAATTCAACGTCATTGCATTGAGGTCCGGATTTATGGGGGCACTCTAGGTTCGGGGGTCTATATGGAAATTAAATTACATAGAAAATAATGAACTTAAATGAATGATAAACCGCATTTCTTTAAATATAAAATATATAAGTTAGATTCCGAAGGATGCGTCTGATTCTATTTTACTCAATCTTATTGACTATAGGAATAACTTTGACTACAATTTTCATTTTGTAATATAGGCCATAGTGATATAAATTACTGATGATCAGATAAGATATGAAGTGTTGTGCATTTTATTTCTTTAAATTACATTATAGAGGAAGTCCTTAGTCTGGTGGGTCCCTTTGCCCCCTTATACATCCAGCCCCAGCTATTATACAATTTTACTTGAATCGTATACAAGTTGTTTGCAAGTTGGTATCGGATCTTCACAAAGACATTCATCAGATAAATCCGAGCATTGTATATATCCATCGCAGAGAAATACTTGATCCATTTCTCCGATCGTATCAAGACAACGAAAACAAGTCTCGTCAAAAATTGCTTGAAAATGGGAAATAACACAATGAGTCAGTATCGAAATTTAATAAAGCAATTAAGATAAGGTAGATATAAGATATAATAAGGTAGATAGGAGCAGTTTCACATAAAAAAAAGAGTAAATAAAATAGAAAATTATCAGGTGATGACAAAAATGCTTCCCTTTAGTTTTATGTAAATAAATGGTATCCTTAAATTTAACTTTCTTCAAAATATGATCAAAATGTGCCCTAGGGACAGCAGAGCCGTAATCCGGAATTGGGTCAATCCCTCACCTTTATCATCATATGCATCGTTGCAGAAACATTTATCACTGCCGAGATAGCACTTGGTCAATCCGTCTTTACATCGTTCTTCCTTTGGCAAAGCGCAAGGCGTTGGGTTGTTTAATGAATAGCATTTGATTCCATCCTCTTTCGACCTAATCGTTTATTACCAACGTTTTGACTTGATTTTTGATCGATAACTAAAATCGAGTTTACTCACTTGAATGGTATTTCATCTGATATTCCATCAGAGCAATCTGCTTTCCCATCACAGAATTTAGTCATCGAAATACATTCATTGGGAGAACACTGAAATGGGACTCGCCTTCCACAGTTGCATTCGTCTGTCAAAAAGTGAAGCGTCTGAGTCTACTGCTCTGCAGGTAGAGGGAAATTGCCTGGGGTAGGTCGACTTTCTAAAGCAGAGCTGACCAACCTCCGGGCGCAAGCACACAAAAGATTCTATGCTTACGTTGATTAGACCCCTTTTCATACAGACTATGTAGCAATAGGCCCTGTCTATTTTAGTAGTTGAAAATGTTTAACTGCAGTTAGGTTTTGGCTATGTGAATTGGCTTCCATAATGAACTACCAAATTCAAGATGAAGCTTAATCAGCTATATGGATGTGGAGTCAGACTGCTCAAGCGCATAAAGATGCTGGAAGGGGCAAGGAACTATAAAAATATATCTTCTATCGGCGATCATGTGAGTTACCAACAAAATATAGGGTTCGGCTCAGTAATAAGTTGAGATAGTGGGTGGAATACTGTAGGTTATATATATACAGGTACTGGTAAAAGTAATGGTTTCGAAGGAAATACTTTTGGTAAATACTATATATATATACCTTCCAGGCAATGACTATGCATATCACAAACGTATCTGTAAGGAAGAAAGCATTTTGGAGCTGTTTGATTGAATTTTCTCGTGCAAGATATTCCCAGCTCTGACATTGTGTCGTTATATTCAATTTCGTCACTTCCATCCCTGAATAGATTTGGAAAACAACTTCAAAATGCAATATAACATACATTATTTTATTTGCAGGAAATATTCTCTGCCTTACGGGCAATCTGCTATCCCATTGCACACATCTTTACTACTAATACAGTGACCGTCTGCACAGGCATATGTGAACGTTGTCACAGTGTCACAGGGAACAGTGCGGAAACCTATATAGAGGTAATGAACAACAGGATAATGTTGGATATTTAATAGAATCATAAAAATGGACGTAACGTATTGTTACTTACCATAATTCAAGCCAAGTAGACTCAATAGGATTACTGCTGAAACTAACATTATATCGTATTCCTGAAGATATGCCAACGCAATATGTGAAATAGATAGATAGGAACAATGTCACAATTCGACTAACTAAGCAACCACTCTAGTCAAGATTACTAACATGATTGTGTGTTTGGTTTGCCTCATAAAGGAATGACCTTGGGTACTCAACCATCTCCACGGTGATTTTCATTTGGACCCCCAAGGCCTAAGCTATAGCAAGCTACAAAACCAAATATTCTTGAATATGATCTACTCAATCAATGTTATCATTTTGCATCCCATAGAATACATTTTCTATTGCGGAAAATTGATTTTATTATTTCTTACGTAGTCCTTTCCTGTCTCTGAACTAATCTGGTTACTCTGTGTTCTCCGTATATTACTCCGTATTATCTAACTCTATTGTTTACTGTGTATTGGGCGTCACCTGGACAGAATACAATCGAATCGCGCGATGAAGTAGATCTACAGGAATTCATCGGTTTGGGGAAGTTTGGTTACGTGCCACAGAAAACTTAATAATGCCAGCAATGATGCCTTCTCGGGTTCTGGAAAAAAAAATAAAACCAAGAAAGGAAGCACTCGATCACCGGATCCAGTGCTTAAAAATAGTGCGGATAATGATGACGTTATACGATAGCATCAACTATGACGGCAGAACAAATCTTTACAGGTAAATGGACGTGAATCACAGCGAAACAAAATATCTGCTTGGATCTGATTACGCGGATAAAATCTGAATAATTTACCAGGTCGTTTATGCCACTCTTGTGGTTTGCCTCCTCGTCACTCCTTACAATAGGAAGTCAATGACTGCCCAGTTCTGTAAACATTAGTATTCCTACAGGGAATTGTGTCTATGCTGAGCGCTGAAACTGCGCCTATGTCCAAACATCTGACGTACGTCTTACAGAGAACATCATCTCAAAACTGCAAGTCAAGCTCGTTAATGTTTTAAATTATGATCATTTAATACCTGTTGTGTAAAAGATCACGAAGAAATCGATTTAACCTATTGATTTTCTTATCGCATTTCCATTTAGGACTGTGTTCTACAAAGTTAGTTAAAGTTGGAGGTACTCTTTCTCTTTCCAGCAATGACGCAAGATTTTTCCATATTCAGTGCAAGATGTTTTAGCCATATGAAACTTTATCATTTTAATTGCTACCATACTACTTATTATGCGAAAATTTGAGACTCGATTGCATCTAGAACTTCTTCTTATCTATGATATAAATATCGGTTTAGGTTAATTATTCATGAGTACTGATATGAAGATCTCATGATTTCCATGACAAAAGTTTACATGGGCAGCGATTCCAGAAACTAAACACTGCTATGGAATAATGTGTTTCTATTATTTATGGATTTTTTTATGACGGTTGGGTATTGTAACGACGCCTCTAGAAATAATAACTGCGTAATTTTAGTATGATGCGATCTGCCTTATCCGTAAATTTCCGATATTTCACGTAACTTGACAAGGAGCAAGCACGCGGGCTGTGTAGCGATAAATCTAGTAAGTTATTAAATATATTTAAATATATTAATATTTCCTGTTTTCATGCTCTTAATTGTATACAACATACTTAAATATATTGCATACAGTTTCATGGTCTGAAATTTACAATGTTCCCCCATTCATGCTAGCTTTACGCTGCATCGCATTATTTTTGCTAAAACTTGAGGCCTCTGAATATTCTGGAAGCAGCCTCTCCCTAATGTGTCTTTAAACCAGAAGGTCCGAGTCCTTATTTTGTCCGCTCTAGACATATATAATTTCTCTGGTTGGCTACTGTACTGCAAGTCTACAATTAAGCTTCAATAACCGCTGCTGNACTTAGTTTCACTTTTCTCGAATCAACATTTTTACCTTGTTATTGAGCTCAGTAAATCTTGTTTCATACAAATGTCTGCTCAAAAATGCATGTTTTCTACTATTATAAACATTAAATGAAATCTCTCCTTGAGAATAACATATTTTTCCTGAGAAAGATGGTGTGCCTGTTTATAATTCTTGCTTAAGGCTTGAACATTTAGTTGTTACAAAGAGTTGGTTCGTCCTAGAGTCGTTTANAAATTTTTAACAGTAAATAAAGTAATAAATTAACAGTTTCTGTTCGTATGTATGGGATGAATGAAGTGGAGATGTCAATTAATATGCAGTCCAATGACTCAGTTTCACTTTTCTCAAATCAACATTTTTAGCTTGTTATTGATCTCAGTAAATCTTGTTTCATACAAATGTCTTGCTCAAAAATGCATGTTTTCTACCAATATAAACATTGAATTGAATCTCTCTTTGAGAATAACATATTTTTCCTGAGAAAGATGGTGTGCCTGTTTATAATGCTTGCTTAAGGCTTGAGCATTTAGTTGTCACAAAGAGTTGGTTCGTCCTAGAGTCGTTTATATCTGGTCTACTTCAAATCGTAATGGACGTGATCAAATAAACTTCTCTTGCAAAACATACAATGGTCTAGTTTCTCTTTGATATCTTCCATGTAATTTCTTGCCAATGCTGGAGTGCAACCATGTTAATTTAACTTGAATTGTTCATCTTTATGAAAGTTCTGACATAGAAATGTTCTTTTTATTTCTGTGACACATAGTTTTATCAGTGGTTTCAACAGAAACTTGTTGTTCGGTTTAAAACTATTTGATTATTTCTCTGCAGCATTTCTTACCACAATGGCATCTCCGTATTCAGGTCGCGGTAGAGGTCGGGGAGGCATCCGAAATGTACCCCAGCATTCTAGACCAGGTCTCCTGGGTGAAGCCCCGGGTAACATGAGACCCGATCTACTTGATTCTTTAAGTGCCCAATCTAGCCAGTATCATACCCATCAACAATACGACACTCCTCCACGAGAGTCCCGTCCTCCTCCCATGAAAAGGGGACTTCTCGGTAGCGCTCCTCCTTACGCTCGACAAAAAGGGAGAGAACCTCCTAGGGAGAGACAGCAATCTTATTCTGATTCGAGAGAATATTCTTACAACTCTCAGAATGAATATGAAGGTAGTGCTGAGGAGGGAGAACTATCCCATGCTTACACAGCTAACTTATCTTCTGAAGTCAAGCAACTTGTTTCCAATCTTGGTCTTTCTAAGTCCGACCTGGAGCAGCTTAGTAACTTGCCGGAGCGCGAGCTCACCGCTAACAACTTCGCCAGAGTTATAAGAGATCTACGTAACACAAAAGCGCAGCAGCATAATGAAAGAGAGATCGAGGAAGACTTTAATTCTTTTTCTGACGGACGTGAAATATCTTACAGGCAAAAACCGATCCGCCAGAGATCTTTTCCCGATCATTACGAAGATGATCAGTTGAAAGAGTATGAAGAGGGTTATAATGAGGAAGAAGAAGAAGATAATGGTGAAAATGATCACATTGATGATGCTTTCACCAGCTTCCAAGAGAAATGGTATTCTGATGGAGGAGCGAAGGTAAGCTCAAGTGTAGGAGGTCTATGTCCCACAGAGGTGATCTGTTTGGCTCTGAGCCAGGCTTTCAATTTACTTTTTTGTTCTTGTCAGCTTCAGAATTCTTAATAATTCGATTCATTTTGAACAATGCACAATACCCAAAACAGAATTTCTGAACTTTCCATAAATTGTTAGTGATTCACACTTGGCCTTTGGTATTATATTCAGTGTAGTTAAGCTTGCTCCTTTGCAGTTCAACTTCTATTTTCTTGTCTTTACTCTGCGCTCGTTAAATTGATCTGCACCACTGCACTGTGAAATGCTTGATTCTCGCAAAATTCTTAAAATTCTAAGGTTTTCCATCTCTGAAAACAAATTCACAACCAAGATTTATTTTTACTCTCATTTTTGGAAGAAAAAAAAGTTCAACTTCAAAACAAGCTATACATAATGATACTGATAATAGATTTTTGATACAAGATTAAAGTAAATAAGGTCTAGTCCTACCAGCATCCAAGATCCATTTTATTACATTGTTGAAAAAGCAACTACCATGACATCTATTGTTCCATTGCTCCGGAAAAATTCCAAAACTTGTATCAATATATACACTTGAGTTAAACACCATCACTCAACATGTACAATATACTGCATATTCTCTGTACAAAAAATATCTACAGTTCCAGTCATGAACCCAAAATCTGCAGTAGTAGTAAAAGGAATATCTTTTGTCTTGTTGACGAGAGTCTCTCATCTTTCTTTTTGTCACAAAATCTTTCCAATTCTGAATTCTCTATGCCAATCTTCTGCTTATCTATTAGCTCTTCAATATACACTTACATATATATATAGATTTCTTACAGTGATAGCTGCCCTTATTGTTGTTTGATAATATTCTTGCTTTATAGGACAAGGCTGATCCTCGCAATAGAAATGGCAACCAGGGACAGTCGTCCATTCTTCGTGGATCCCGTGGACCGGCTTCCAAATCGTCTCGCTGGGAGAAAGAGGAACTGCAGCAACAGCCGCCTCATAGTAAGGTTAACAAGCAAACTCCAAAACCAACTGGATTGCTTGGTAATTTGTGATGAACTTGACACCAGATAGAAACAAATCTGAGTATAGTTGTTATAAATGTTTTTTGATATTTCCATGTAATTCTGTAGTCCAGAGAGTTCTAAGATACTGTGTTTTTTTGATTGATGGACATCCAATGTTCACTTCAATCTGTGCATGGGGGTGTACAACCAGCACACAGAATATTAATGTCCTCATGTAAGGTTTGTTACCATGAATGATGTTATAAGTAGCCTTATTGCATTCAGCCTTAGGATTAGGAACATTGTGAGTGCTCCTGATTTTAATGAGTTCAAAATTTGCATATGATGCCCTTGAATATAATACTCTTGAGATCGGTTCAGTTAAAAAGTAATTTGCAAGTGAAAAAAAAATTGTCTCGTTGACATAACAACCACGTCTTTTATTTGAAGAAATACAGTGATTTGGATACGGTTTTGAGAATGGTTGTTTCTCACTACATTGCTACCTCACATTATAATCTGAATTGCACTGTATGAATAATGATTTTTTCCTTCGAAGGAAATCCTCTGAATCCGTCAACTCAAGAGCTTGATCTTCTCGCTGCAACGATATCCAGCAACAGAGCAATAGCAAGAAAACCTGCTGATAGACACCATCAAGAAAGAAATTATCAGAATCAAAGAAATCAGAGATCAAATGAATACGCAGAGCAGGAAAGATATGTCAAACATGAACCTCCGCCACCACAACAAGTAAATAACCTTTGAATATTTTATATACCATACAAGCCAGCTATGAGTTTCCTTCTTACTTTATGCATCTTATTTCTTCATATCTAGGCCAATGTACAAGTTGCAATGAGTCAAGCGATGCTCGAAGCTCAGATGAAAGCAATGCAAGTTTTGCAGTCTGAGGCTTTGCAGAAACAGCATGTTGCAGCACAAGGTAATAATTGTAAAACTCAATACGTCACCGCCATATCCTATCATTGTTGAGAGCATAGGTTCATAATTGCATGAAATAAAACTACAGCACTTTATGAATTTATGAGGTTTCCAAATTACAAGTATTTTGCTTCTCAATCTCATTAAGTACATAAGCATCGAATAATGCAGAAACTGTTACTCATGGGCCTCAACCATAGCCCGGAGAGTGTTCTGATACTTACTTTTATTTTGAATTTTTCAGGGGTTCGTGGGTTACCTGGTCGCAGCAATTACGAGGATGGGAAAGCTGCGGCAATAGCACAAGCTCGTAAAGAGGTAGTTTCATTATTCAATTAATCACCAAAAAGTTTTCAAAGACAAATTCCAATCACAAATTATTACATGCTTGTATACTTTTTTTTTGTAGGCAGCAGATATGAGATTGGCACAAGGACGTGTGGTTTATATTCGGTACAAGTCACCGATCCCTTCTGTGTTGACGGAGGCGGATCTTGTTGACTTAGCTTCAGCTTTTGACAAAGTCACGAACATTCTTTTGGTTAAACCAAAATCCATGTCATTGTGGCATCAGGTACAGTGAATGATAAGTTTGAAAGATTGTTTTCTTGAGCATGTCGAGTCCACTCCTCAAATTGAATAGAAATAATTATGTAATTCCAATATTAAATAATAGCACACAACATACAAGGCATTTCTTCACTGCCAATATAAATCATGCTACTTGATAGCACATTATCCTGTTAAAGTTTGGCTATGAAGGCAATAGCTATACCGTTGTGATTTTTTAGAATTAGGTAAAAGGTTACAAACATTGAGTAGCATTAAACATATTATCGGTATTTGTTATTTGCCCTAATCCACATGAAATCGAGTACATTGCTGATGTCTGTGAGAGAGTGTGTGAAAAAGTAAGTGCAATTAATGGTAGTAGTCATGCAACAATCTGACAAGAGCAAATAAGAAGGGTTGTAGATAATTCCAGTTAACTTTACATTTCGTTTCCCTTATCTCTACTTATGAATGTGATAATGTAGGTTTAACTCCATAGGCCATCTAGCTCTACTCAGCAGTGTCAATAAGCCAACTATATTGATTTCCAGGCTTTCCTCGAACTTCACCAATCCGATGGAGCTGCAGCAATGCTCGAACATTACATGATTCGACCACCGACTTGTAAAGGAATCTTGGTTCAAGTTCAAAAGTCAAATTATAAAACTCTGAAGTTGAGAGAACATGTATGTAAATGTTCCTTACTAGATTTCAGAGAGTAACTTTAATTCATTCTAGTCCTTATAAAATCATAATATGCACTTGTGTATAATACACACCCCAACTATGACATCCAGATAGCTGAAAAAGTTCTATACCAATGTATAATAAACACCCTAACTATGACGTCCATTACTGCAAATTACTCGCTACCTTAACTAGCATAAAATTTATTTCACTAATTTCTAAATCCTTTTTTATTTCAGCAAATGGAAAGAGACATTGATGAACTGGTACGAAAGCAGAAAAATGATTTAAAGAGACATAGGTCGTATTCTATCTCTCCTGTTAGGTGAGTTTGCCAGTACCTAATAGAGCAACCTTACCCAGGCAAGGTCAGGTACTCTGAGAAGAGCACCTATGAGGCTACTAGATAAAATAAAAAAGTGAGAATATCTAATATTTATTACAATGTTATTACTTGACAGAAATAAGAAATCTGGTGCTCCTGATAAAAACAGACCGAGGAAGTCTCCTGATAATAGAAGATCGAATAGCTCCACCAGAAGGGTATGTGCCGTTTATACTGTGTTTTGTATACCAAAATTTGAGTATAATTTTTGCCTTCAAAATCATTCATTAAACATGGAGATAAGGGATTTCAAATATTTTATATACGTGCTGACAAAGCTCAACACTACAGTAAAATGATTAAATGATAAAAAATTGATTTCAGTTCATTGTTTGCAAGTTAGTAGGTTTGCAACAGTTCAGTTAAAAACCTTTCCCAAATTCTTGATCATTATTAAAACAAATTCCCCTTTAAATTGCCTGCATAGTGACTACAACATTTCAAATTACTACCTGCCCTCCATAGGCCACATGGAAAAATTTTAGTGGCTGTAGTGAAATTGTTGATGATATTTTAGGATAATGAGAGAGATCATAAAAAGTCGGAGCGACGCAAGAGAAGCAGGAGCAAAGAAAATACAAAGCGGAGAATTCATTCCTCTTCTCCCGATCCGAAAGCTTCCAAGTCGAGTCAAAATAAAAAACATTCCGAAAAGAAGAAAATATCACCCTCGAAGACAGAAAGAAGTTCGAAAAGTTCACCAACAACATCTGACAAAACTTCTAAAGTGGAAATAAAAATACCTGGTATGTGATGGTTTGATAATAAATAGACAAAGTAATGTGTACTATTGCATTGCATTCATTTTGAGTATTCATTCATTATGTTATACAAAATATTTCACACGGTTCATGCTTTCTGTCAAGATTCAAAGGAGAAAAAGGAAAAGAAAACAGAAGAGAAGAGAAGCCAAAACTCCCCGGAAGAAAAGAGAAACCATACAGAAAATAGAAAATCAGAAACCAAGGAATTGAAACCAGATAACGTAGTTTTAAAGCATGAAAGTGAGCACTGAATATCCTTATCTGCTGTGAATGATACACTGACAGTCTGGTCTGTCCATCATAGTAAATGTTTAATAGAGTCGCTGACATCCATATCGATGTTATAAGCTTATGCCCAAGTTAAATTCTAAAATCTAAAATCAGTAGTATGCAAGGAATCCAAACTAAAAAATATTATCTGCCATAAGAATAAATCTCACCTCAAATATTTTAATAGATAAAGATCCTGAACCAACACAATCTGTGGAGAAAGAAGTTGATAAAGAGGAAGATGAAGCTGAGGTAATATAGCCAACTCACAATACAAGTTCAATGTTTACAATGTTTTTCTTGAACATTACCATTACATTTACCATTTTTTTTGTAAGGCCTTCACTATAGTAGACTCTACTGATCACAATGATTCTGATGAGCAAGAAAATAATGGAATTTGTGATGCAAAAGAGGATGTAGCTGATGAGGATGGTGCAAAAGAGCAAAATAAGGATGCTGGAGAGGATGTTGCAAAAGCTGTAGCTGATGAGGATGGTGCAAAAGCTGTAGCTGATGAAGATGGTGCAAAAGAGCAAAATAAGGATGCTGGAGAGGATGTTGCAATAGCTGTAGCTGATCAGGATGGTGCAAAAGAGCAAAATAAGGATACTGTTGTTCCTATGAAAGAAAATGCTCAGAATGATAATGAGAAAAAGGTATATTTTCTTTTACAGTCAGGGGTGTTGAGTTGGTACACAGAACATTAAACTTCAAATCTTTAAATTGTAAACTCTTATTCTTATAGGTTGACCTTAATACTGAAAGAAAGACGCAAGCATTGGAAAATATTATTGAGCTTACAAGCATGTCAGAAGCCTTGTTAATGATTGTTCAAAAGGTAAATTCAATTAAAACTATTACAATATAACCTTGATCTTTCATACAAGTAGTGGTACAAGACTAACATGATAGAGTTAGTACACTACAGTATTGATGTATGTCTGATTGTAGTGTCACTGCCTTACTTTGATCTCTGACATGTATCACATTTGCACTCACGGCATATGTGGTATAACATAGTCTAATTTTATACCATCTAATTCGTTTTTTTACAATTATTGTGGTACAGAATTCAGCCAAAGCTGTTGTAGTTGATATGATGTCCATTATCAGCAAGACTGCTGAAATACTAAAGGAAATTGATGTCTGATGGATAGCTCATGGAGTTATCCTATTTCTTGTGATGGTACTTCTGTAGATGCGTAGCATCACCTCCTGCAATTTCTGTTCAATTGAAACACTTTTCCGTAGTCATTGGTGGAGCACAAGCATTCTTAACCTGTTGCAATTCTCCCAGTCTACATAATTTTTCTCCTCTAAGAGGATCATTGAGAGATGACGTACAACGGGAGAATCGTACTTGTGTCCAATGGACTTCTTTGGTATTATAGTTTCAGTGTAAATTTCTTTGAATACTTTTACATATATCTGTTGCCAACTAGCAACCATTCTTTCGATTAAAGCTCAACTTTTCTAGAGTCACGTCAACGGTATTTGTGTGCGATTATATACACCTCGTGTCGGCTGCGACCTCTATAATTCTTTACATTTCATTACAATGTTCAATAAAATTATTTGAATCTACAAATTACTGTCTAAATTCTGCATCAGAGATTGGCAAACCTTCGAGCGTCTTATGTAGTAGCAGAGTGGTCTTAACATTGTCCTAGACATCTCACCTACTTGGCCCATTATTCGTTGATATGAAAAAATAGACAAAACAATGATGTGTCAGGAATGGCCCTTTGATATTTAACGAGGCATCCATGGTGATGTAGGCAGGAGTACTCTGTCCAGTAGCCCACTGAAAATTGCACATATGCCCTGTCCTCTCATGTTAGTCTGTTTACCTTTATTTTCTTTGGTACAGATAGATTGAACACTGAAATATATGTTAGAAAATTTTAAATCAAATAGGTAACTATCGCAAGTGCCAAGCTTTATTCAATATATGTAGATACCACAAACATGAGAATAAAAAAACTACATACAATCGCCAATATAAGTGCTTTAACATGCATATATTATGACGGTAAGAAATCAGTTCGGAGTGATAGACGGCAATTTATTTAGTTGTTTATATCCGGAGAATTGTACCAACGATTCTTTATTATCGGGTCGGTTCATAACAAGCTTCGCTCGAGTTGTGCTTGAAAAAGTAGCTATGGTTTCGTGGGGTTGATGTTGAGGATCTGGTGCCGGTCGTGGGACCAGACCCAAGTCGCCCAGTTTGTAGTGTGGAAAACTGTGCAGAGATGGACCGGCTACGGTCTGTCCAGATGGCTTTCGTTTGTATTTAGGCATCAGTGGAGCCATTACAGCCTAGAAGTAGAAAATGGATTATAGATGTGTGTCACTGGATGTAAACATTCAACTATTATACTAGGTCTATAGCAGTGATTCCCAACCTTTTTCTTATCGCGTACCACTTGGAGATATAGTATATGTCTATTGCCTAAAAAACTCTTATCTAGTTGATTATACATTATAATTCACATTGCTTTTTACCTTTGGTCTTTGCTTGAATAGGTCAGCTGGTGGTGGAGCTTTACCAAGTAATGCAGCTGAGTT
>QXVX01000823.1:78527-92560 GCA_013436065.1 Halocynthia aurantium | reverse complement strand
AGACTTCATACCTGGTTTCACTAATTCACTGTACCCTACATATGATTGCACGTTGCCTACCGTCGGCAATTAAGGCAGCAGTATAACCGTCAAATTTTCTTTTATATATATTTTATCTTCTATTATCTCTCTATTCTGAAAGTTACATTAATGCACTTTTTTCTTTGATATCTGCCCTTCAGTAGATATTTTCTGATACTTTCGAAATTCTTCTTCTGTGTTGATAGAAAACTGCTCGTAAATTATAGCGACCGATGTAAAAAGAGTTTCTAACTTTATGGATTCAAAATCATGAATCATGATGTAAATTTTTCCAATGCATCACAAGACGACATATTCTCGTTGTTATCCAATATACTTCGAAAAAACTTCAATTCATGTAGATATTTATTCAATCAAGGCAATTTTATTGAATCAACTATTCCTGACAGACCGCAGAGCCATTGTGAATACAGCGTCAGCATTGGAAAATAATACCCTTGAAATGACCATCCACTTCAAGGGTTATCTTTCCAGACAAATGGTTTACATCATCGGACATGTTTAATGACACATATTTATGTATGATTTACTGATTTCCCAATCATAATATACAGAAGGGTGCCTGTTGTTGCCAAGAGATGTTCCAGGGGGCGTTGAGCGGTAAGGGTTAGGAACCACTGCTCTAAGCTATCTCCGCGTTAGGGCCGGATGTACCTACTTGTTGGCCCTGGGCCAAACTTCCCCGTGGGCCCCAAAATTTATAGAAATATTTTTGTTCCAATAATCAATACATATACTGTATATATATATATGAATAATTACTGAAATTATTTTGAAATGGCCAAATGTCATCAAATATATTATTCTATTATAATGTAAGAAATAAGAATTTCAACACAATGTAACACATCATTACGACAAATTAGTTTCAGTTGAACCCCCATATATCAGTGGGCCCCAGGCTAATGGCCTATTGGTATATCCAGCCTTGCCTGTTACGGTGTATAAATATCACTGAAGAGATCCACCAAAAAATCATCCACCATCTTGTTATTTGGCACTACCGCCAACATACCGTACATTGCAGCAACGCCATTTTTTGGCGAAACTCCTTTCTCCTGCAAGACATTGGTTGCAATATCACGCTTTAGCGTTATTGTATCTAACGAGCACAATGCTAAGTATATATTCAGAACACATGCTTAGCCACATAATCAGTGCAAACTTATTGCATGTAACACAGTAAACAATTGGCTAGAGTGTGTATTGACTACGAATCTATTTCCGCACTTTTGAATCATTGTTCTCAGTCCAGTGCAGTAAGGCAGGCTGCTAATAGCGTACATTCATATATTCGCTACTATTTTCATGTTGAAGATTAGTTATACTGTATATTATGCAGACTGATAGAAACCAGTTGTTGGGGGCTTTTCATTCAAATCTATAACCTTTGATTTTTCTATATTTCGGGTTTTCTGACACGAGTATCGGTACAAGAATTGTTCATTTTTTACAAGTATTATGTTTACCCGTGTTATGTATGTTATGTGTTTTTAAGCCAACGGGATGGGGCCTGGGATTTTTGAAGTTGAAGCCACTAGCTTCTTTTTACATGCTTTGTAAGCACTCACATAAAATTGAGGCACCACAAGTTCCAGTTAGAATTTCAGATAAAATAGAAATAGTTAGTTTTCAGGGTACTGGTACTGGTTATCTAGCACAATTAGTATTGTTTTACGATTTTAATTGGTTTATTCCAACGAGCATACCTTCAGCTCTTTAACAGATGCTTCCAGGTCGATAAGCCACTGGTCTGCACTCAGTATGTGTCCAGGCAGAATACTACAGTGAATTGAATTCGGATTTGATTGTACCTCGAGTTTCCAACCTAGTAATAAACGGGAGATAATAATCAAGTGTTAGCTATTATTACAGCGCTTCATTGCAGCAGTGTTAATAGAGTCGCAGATTGTTTTTTTAATTATTCATTCGGTTTCGAATGTCGGTCTGTCTCTTAGCCAATTCTAACAGTTTCAGTGTAACCGTACACGGTTAGTCATCGGGACCTGCGTTGCATCATTCGTATTCGATCCTGTTCATTTTTTGGAAATTTCTGCGAAATTGCGAAACGCTTAGATCTAATCGCGTGGAAGTGTTTGACAGCACAGGAAACTCGCTGTATGTTGTTTTTACTTTGCTCTATAGGAAATTAGGACTTTTTATGCTTTCACTAATTCGCTGATTCACTTGCAAGCAAACAGCTCGAACGTCACACTAGTTGGGGTTGAGTCACATGGTTGTTGTTCTTCCACGATGTCAAAGATTTCGGCGTGGACATACTGTTAGTTAGTCGATGTGAGTGTGAGTTAGTGTTTGAGTGTCGTATAGTGGAAGAATCGAGGTAATGGCAATAGCAAGTTTGTTTTTGCTTGAATGGCTGATTATAGTCACGATCTCAGAGGCGCAGATAACATCGACGTTCGAAGAACACGGCGATATCCTTCCAGGTTCGTAGATATGGTCGCGGGAAGTATAGATAATTGTTTAGACGTTCATCAGCGATCGTGTGATTGTAACCCTTACAGTACTTTGTCTTATACCAGCGATGATTGGCGTTTGTAATATCGTTTTTACATTTGCGACAGGAGATATGGAGTTAAACATCACTTCCATTATGCTTCAAAATACGTTAGACTGGAGACCTCCCATCAACAAGAGCGAGTCGGACTTTAAATACACAGTCTTGTATCGGATGGAGAGTCCTCTAATGTGAGTAGAATGCTTTACAATATACAAGCTTATTTATATGATAGGGATATTTTCATTACGTTGCGTCATATTGTTTTCATCCAATACTAATGCTATTTTTGTCTCATCTATTGTGAAAGTATACCGTATTTCTTTGAACATTAGACGCCCCAGAGTCGATCCATAAGTCGATCTCGAATACTTAATTAATTTCAGAATTTCAAAATCTGAGGCGTTCACAAATTGTTGGCGGTTAAGTGATGTAGTAAATAGACTCTTAAAATAATCGATTTTGGCATGGTAATACATTGTATCATGAGAATATATATGTATATAGTCATAGGAAAATGAGTATACCTACTATGAATGAATGCAATGAATATACGGTTATGTTTTCTATGACTGTTCGTGAGATAATGGAATAGAATGTTATAACATTAATTTGATAAAAATTATAATTAGTGTGTCGCAATATATAAACATGAGAAATGGTTTCTGAAGCAAAATTATTTCACTCTACGCAAGCCGAAACTGTTATTACCAGAGTGCCATATACTTTCCATCAATACTTCACTATCTGACATAATATTTAATTTTTTAGCTTTCCATGGGAGTCGGCAACGAAATGCGTATCCCTAAACGATACCAAATGTGATTTGAATGCTGGAAAAAATCTACAACAAACCAACAACTTATACTATTTGAAAGTCATCGCTACAGAAGACAAAACAGGAATTAGATACAGTTCCAGAATACTGACGTTTCGTCCAGCCCTTGACAGTAAGCACACCATGCGTACATTATAAAATATAGCAGTTCGTAAACTAGGAAACAGATGTTCCGGTTTAACATAAGTAATTACTAATTTCTGTTTTAGCTGTTTTATTGCCGCCTTCGTTCGATGTAAAATATCACGGAGATCTTTTGTTTATAACGGCTGACAAACAGGAAGCGGTCAGCCAAATTGATTCGCTCAGTTATCAGGTAATCTCCATCTCTTTGTGGTGATAGTTTCGGGAAGACAAACACACATCTTTTTACTTCTTTACTAACTTAGGTTCAATACTGGAAGAAGAATTTTGAGAGCTCAAAGTCAAATATAACAATTCATATTGCAACGAGTAAGGAAGTCGTTATAAAGGTAAAATTCAATTATGGCCGTAGCTTGTTGGGGGAGTAGGTCCGTTTCCCGATGCGCCAGAGGACAGGGGGCGCAAAATTTGGGGGACGGGGCGCATCGGTTCGGTATAGTATATAGACACTACATAGTTGTTCCATAGTAGTTTATGCGGGGGTACCAACTACAGGTTTTGGGCACAATCAAAGCTGGCTAGAGTCCTGAATTCATTAAATCCGTATGAATGTTGTCTGTTATGGAATTTAGAATGTGATATGAATTAATGGATTCTTCAATGACTTTCGTCTCAATATATTTTACAGGTCGATGATGACAGCATATATTGCATCAGAATCCAACTATTCAACGAGCACATCCATGAAAACGAAAAAAACAAAAAACCTACTTGGTCAAGCGCTAAATGCTTGTCTGGGAAGCATGCTAGCGACATTGCTGCTGTCGTTGGATCCACAAATGAGCAGAATCATAACTACCTGATAATATTTCCAACTATTGGATTGGCAGCGATCTTGACAATGGTTGGCGTCGTGTACTTAAGTTTTCGCTTGTGGAAAATCGTTAAATATGTCAAAAAGAAAGAACCACTTCCAGAAGTTCTAGTAAGTGACCGATGATATTGTAGTTTTGATCCAAGAATCCCGTCAAAATACCATATGGTAATTATAGTATGTTCACTTCCACATGTAGAAGTTCTTCCACGAATCTCGGCAGGATATCAAGTACAAAGAACAGAAAGCAAGACATATGGAAACCGCTGAAGAAGTGTTTTCAAGTGCTTTAGATTACAGCGCAGTACAAAAAGTACAGCAAGATGAGCGGCAACAGAGCTGCAGCACAGATTCACCAGGTAAATAATATCTTTCAATGTCTTCAGGAAGCGGAGGGAACGTTCCAAGACCTATCGCGGGTACAGAAACCCGCGGATAGCAGCGACCACCTTATAACGTGATTTTCGTGTACTGTGTGTACTTCAATTGTTTGTTTTTTTCAGATCGATTGATCAGCTGTGGATCGTCCCCAATGAATGTCAATACCAAAGGCGCTAAGCTGCAGAACTTTTACTCGGGCGAAGAAGTCCTTCATCATGATCGTCTCGCAAGATTGCAGTCACGGGGAGAGCAAAATATTCCCTCGACCAGTAGTCGGGTCGCGCTCATTAACAGAGAAGTATTCTCGTATGGTGATTTTCGACAGATGTACAAGGATAATGCAGTAGAAAATGAGTCTGATTTCAATGAACTTTCGATGACTGATTCTAACGATAACCGGTGGGAGGGCTGTATAGATGCGCCAACTCAAGCTTGCGCAAATGTAACACTCATGAATATTACTTATTCTTCAGACCCAGCCAGAGATACGCCAGATCTTTTATATCGGGAATACGCTAATAATCCGATGTTAGAACTTACTTAACTGTGAAATATTCAGCAGTGTAACTACGGAAAGTCAGTTCGTTAATCTTTTTAGCACATATTTTATATGTCCTCAGTAATTTATGTGAATGTGCTCGGTTAGCTTTCCATCCACAGTTTTTATAGTTCACTAATCGATCATGTCGGGAAGAAAGTATACGCTCATATCACTAAAAATAGGGTGATAGCATTGAAAATGTATATGCACGATACCTTTTAGAGCCATGATGTCTGTTATTGCAAATATGCTGACTTTTTTGTCCGTCGATCCTATCCCAAATGCTGTCATTATTGGACTGCCCAATATGGTCAGACCCTATCAGAGAACATTAGTTTAAAATTAATATATTTACTAACAATATGGAAAAAGCACGTCGTAACAGAATTTGTCACCGGTATCGCGTTTACTCCCTTTTTCATTTTGTCTGCTGTTTCCATCAAGTCGTGCGCCATTTTCATGTAACCGTCCTGGCCCATAGAACGCAAAGCTACCCATGCCGCTGCGAGATGTCCACCTTAAAATATACCGTTGCATAAGCGATTACGTCATGAACTACGTCACTATTGTAATCTGTAGATCTGAAGTGATTATCCAAGTTCTGTGATAATATGACGAGATATCGGTATGTCTGTCACCAGTATCTGAGAAACTACAAATTGGGGTTTTTGCTTTGAATAATCGATCTCTCGGAATTATTAAAAACTACTGAAAATACTGGTAGTATTTACCGGGCCTCGTTCCAGCCATAGTTGGCGATGCGAAGAGTCCACCAGACCAACCTGAGTACGCGAAATATTGATATTTCCTGATGGATTCATGTCGGTATACAATCACACTAGCTCCTTTCATCGAAAACCCATATTTGTGAAGATCTGCTGAAATTGAGGTGACACCCGGTAGCCTGAAGTCCCACAACGGCACTGAGTGTCCAATTTTTTCAACCCTGAAATATATTTAAGCATGTCAACGTGTCTGCGACGGTGATTGCTCTATTCGGTTTTCATTTTCGCTATTCTGGAACCCGTGTTGTGCTTGATTTTATTATTTTCGCATGAAAACAGGACGAACAGGGCGCGGTATTCTGTATGGTAGGGACTCTTCGTATCACCTCATTCAGTTGCGTACAGTAGACGTCTTTTGGCAGGCTGTAAGGACGTTTATTGCTTCACAACGATAACTTATTCCCAATAAATATTTAACGTTGTGTCGTATTCACCGTTATAAAATCTAAATTTACCATGGCAACATAAATCCTCCAAAACAAGCATCAACGTGAAAAGGGAGACCTCTTCTTTTCGCAATAGCGGATAGCTTTTCGATGGGATCCAATATAGCCTGTCAAGAGAATTTGTCGAAGTTTAATCTTACATTGATTTAAATAGGTATACATTGACCGAGTACAGAATACAATACAAATGGTATACATGACAGATGTAGTTTACTAACTTGTGGGTAAGCAGGTGCTGATCCAGCAAGCAGGATAGTGTTTTCATCTATGTAACTTTCGTACTCATTAGCATCACTCGTAAAAGTTGTTTGGCTAACAGGAACGTGTTTTATTTCGATGTCGAAGTACGATCCTGCCTTTTCAAATGCTGGATGGATTGTGACTGGCGCAACCTGGAAATTGATTTCGTTAAAAATCTATGCAACGAATTATACTGTTTGCTGTGAGAAGATAGGAATACAATCGGATCTTGAAATGTAAAAAAATGACAATAAATTCTGCATTTTACAGTTACACTCTGCTGATATACAGCGGGTCGGCTAGTTCTATTTTTTTCTATATATATTTGTTAAATAGCATTGCTATTCATACGATATTTGGGTGTTTGATATCTGGATTCATTTTCCGGGCCCGGTCGCGATATGTTTTCATGGCCATTAAAATGCTTTCTGTTCCGCCTGACGTGACACTCCCCACTGTTTCCTCGTCACCGTGCAGCATACTTGCAGTCATGGCTACGATTTCATTTTCGAATTTTCTGTGTGTACAATGACATCGTATTATTTCTAAACAGAAGTTTACTGCTTTTGAAGGCATGCGCCTACAGTTCTCTGTTTATCATTAACTACGGGCCCTTCGCTATCCCTGTCATAACAGTGCTGCTGATACAGTAATCAATAACCGACCTTAATTGCGGGAACACGGTTGGATTGAGGGCGTTTTCGTGTACGAATGCTTGAAAATACATTTTTATTGTTTTCCAATGTTCTTTTAATGATTCCACTCCTTCACATTGGCTTTCGTTAAACATTGTAAATGCATCGGCCTAAAAATGAACAAGTAATCGCGCGATTGGCGGAGTGGTCGGAGATAAAATCATAGTTGCAAATCATTTGCTATCAGATTACCTGCAATTCCATTTCTTTGCCAGATTTTGTGTAGATATAAGCAAATAAGCGTCCTTTTTCGCTCAAGCTTTCCTTTCCACATTCAGCTTCCAAAAGTTCGGCCTGCAGGTCATCTGTTGATATACCTACAAGAACAACAATCCCATGAACGCATGGTTCAAAGTGATGAGGACTGCACTATATAATATAATGAGCATATCATAAATAAACCTCGTCCTATGTAGCCCTAAGTAATTTTATTCGAATGTAGCCTATGGGTTTGTTCAGAACTGTTATTAAGTTGTATTTCACCCTTTTCTGGAATCGGAATAACTTTCCCGGTTCTAATTGCCTTAGCTTCCTCCTCGAAAGTTTTCTTCACAAACGCTTTTATTTCTCTTTTGGTGAAAAGGTGAAATAGCGAAGACACTCCTGGAACTTGCAGTATAAACGTTGCAATTTCTTTGATTGCTGGAGTAACGCCTTTTTGGATACATGTTCCGATTACTTTTAGCAGCACCAGCGTAAAGACAAAATTTATAAAAATATCTATAAAGCACTGCATGGCTTTGGCTGCCTCAGAAATTGTATGCTGATATAAATGTCAAATTGCTTTAGCCACTTTAGCGAGCTGCGTTTATGTACAACCTAGTGCTAGAATGATTTGATACTTTACGTCACGGTGGAATGATCATAATTACGTAGTACAGAATGAAACGTCACACGTGCTCACTACGTGAAAAAAACAATGTTTTCATTGTAGAATGGCGAGAGTGGCAACAGCTGTTAGCAACGCTGGACGTAAATCACTGAAATAAACCTAAATGTTTCTCTTTATTGGCGCAATTCAACATTTAACGTTTTGCTGAGGTTTATAATATTACGCCATCAGTATGACATTTGTGCTAGTTCATATATATTTATCGGAGTATACATAAAGCGTTTGGGATTGTTGAGGTGTTCAATACCCTGGGGGAAGGATTAGAAGAGTGTTTCCACATTCTAAGGATGCTGGGAAGGAATGGTGATTATTAAGGTTAAATAAATTGTAATGGTTGTAGACCTAGACAGTTCTAATGCACTACAAAATATAACTTAAGGGTAATTACAAAAGTTTCAATACTCCAACGGCATGACAAGAAATGATATGATTTTAGAAAGAGTTTATGAGGACTGCATTTTAAATTTCCCATTTTTATTCAAATTGATGCACTCCAAAGTTGTTATCAAATAACTATTTATTGTTTAGACTTGTATTTTTCAAACTATTCCTGAGTCGAGACATTTTGTAGCAAAATTTCTCATCGCATTTCTATACATGCGTCCATCCAATGCCAAGATCAAAACCTCATAAGAAAGGCAGAGGTCACAAGGTTGATCTTGATGGTCGTTTGTTGACACACGGTGCTACCAATGGTTTCTCAAAAGGTTAGTATATGGATTGTAGTATTTTTAATGATCCATTGATATTTCACCCTATGATTCACGTACTAAAACTTTATTTAAATTCAAAATTTTTTTTATCTTGCCTTGATATTGTAGACAAGCACAACATACTGACAGGGAATACTTTACTGCAATGATGATGTGATTTATTGGAATAGTTCCAATCCGGCTATAAACCTAAGCAATCATGTAGTTTGATGCATTGATAACACTTGTTAAGACTTAAAACCACATATCCATAGACTATCAAATGGTCACTACAGAAGTTTGAAGATTTTATTTTGTCTACTTGTGGCTATCAAATAGTATTTTTGATATATTATATTTACTGGACAAAACAGAACTTAATTAAACTATCGAGTAAATGAGATAGATGCTATATAATAAAGCATATATTCTAAATATGTTTTCAATATATTAGTTTTGCTGTAGCAACAGAACCTAATTGAGTAAGTGAGATGATGCTATGTAGTTACATAACAGGTCCGACTGGTTCGTGTTATCTGGTTTGATCACTTGTGAGCATAGCCACCATAAATACAGCTGCGTGTATTTTTAAACTTTTGGGTATAACTTTGAAAAATGTGAAATCATGATACATGAATTCATAACTGCTATTATTTGTCCATATGCAGTGTATATTACTTGAATAGTAGTTTGCCAAATGATAAATCTTCTCTTAATCATTCAATGATTATTAAGTGACTCATCATCCTGCAGAAATAAACAAACTTACTCATTTTGCCTTGAAGCAATAAGCAGTTAAAGCTGTGGTGTATTTCTTACGTTTTGTACATGCATTGTGATGTCCTCTACAGTTGAATCGTTCGATTCTTTTGCAGAAGCGTCGGGGTCGGACAGTATTGCTCAGTCCGTGGACGATGAAACAGAAGTCAGAAGTGTAACAAGCATATGCAGTGAACCACATTCAGACAGAAGTAGTGTAGGCCAAGGTAAATTATAACAAGATGCATTATTTGCTCCGCTTTGATATATTCAGTTGGCAAAAAGCAGTACAATGATTCTTAGTTTCGCAACATCAGATACCAATAGTTGCTAAACAACTAAACTAAACTAAACTAAACAACTAAACAACAACCTACAACAATACAAAGTGTAAAATTATACCATATTATAAAAAAAAATGTAGCTAATTCTAATTGATTAATTTAAAAATGGATTTTTTTGGAAGTCATTGGTATGAGCTATGTGGAGTTATGTGAATGTGTGTTTAACATTCAGGGACTTCAGAGGATGTAGAAGAAGTTTTACGGAATGAAGAAGCTGTAGACAAAGTGAAGGAGGCCATAGATGGATTAACAGAAAAAAGTGCTAAGCACAGGTATTTCTAGAATACCAGTAGTGTTAGTCATCTCATCATAGTGAAAATCCATCCATGCCTATATTTGGTTGAATTTTTTTTGTATGCCAACAGACAAGACTGTTTGAAGGTCATTTGCAATGCCTTATCAACATGTAATATGGATGATATTCTTGAAAACAACAGAGAAACTATTGCTGACGGTGTTGAAAAATGTGTGAGAAGAGGTAATACCCGTATAATGCCATTTAATTCTAAGATGATTTAAAGGTGGAAGGTTTCCTTATAAATGTTATAACTTCCATAACTTAGTTTTTGATTTACAGGCAAAGAAGAAGAGAAATCACTTGCTGCTCAGGTCATCGCATTGCTTAGCATTCAAATCGGTTCCGATGAATTAAGCGAATCCATGTTCCACGGTTTCAAAACGATTCTGACCCCGATAATTCTAGACCAATCTGCCGGTTTAAAAGCCAGGGCAAAAGTAAGTTAAATTCAGCACTACCTCAACCGATTACACCACACAATCATTATTCATTATATGTTGTATAATTTATCATTTGAATAGTGCTGTGATGCCCTTGGCGTTTATTGTTTCGTTGCTGCTGAAGATATGACAGACATTCTTGACTGCATGAGGACATTGGAATCCATATTTTCCAGTTCTTACGTGAAGGGTGACGGTTCTATGCCCGTTGTCAACCCTGCTCGTGCTGAGTTGCATAACAGTGCTTTATCAGCATGGTGTTTATTGTTATCAATTTGCCCTTGGTCCGAAGTATCTCGTTTTACAAACAGGTAAGTTTAATTTATCTTTTTGTTTATATCAACTTGATATCGTACGGGTATTCTCCCTAACCCAACTGTTGCTGGTTTTTTACTACTAAATACATTTGATTTTTCTTACGATAGCCATCTTTCACGTCTGCCTGAGCTCCTTGGCAGCTCTGATGTCGAGATCAGGATCACAGCTGGTGAAACAATTGCACTGTTCTATGAAATTATTTACAGTGAAGATGACGCTGTGAGTTGACTATGCACTTGTATCTTCTTGTGACAATGAAATAAATCTTACCATTATTGTAGGAAATGGCTCGAGAAATAGTTGATGAAGATGCTCTTTGTAGCCAGTTAAAAGAGTTAGCGACGGACAGTAATAAATACAGGGCAAAGAAAGACAGAAGACAACAGCGGTCAAGTTTCCGAGACATATTACGAACCGTGGAGGTAAGTGTTATGATAAAGGCAGTATGTTGTGTTGTGCTGAATATTTGAGTAATGAATTCTTTCTTGAAACTTAACAGGATGGGGAGTCTCCAGATGACACAATTAAATTTGGTACTGAAGTTCTATGCATCGACTCCTGGACAAGAAAAAGGCAGTATGCTGCTCTCAGAGATATTATTGGAACCGGAATGAACTTTCACTTGAAGGTTCAAATTTTAGTTTTATTATCCTGGCTAACTTTAGCAAACTGTCTGTCTGTATGTGAATTCTTTAGCAGTGCTTAACTGCACTGGACACATAAAAATAACTAAGCATAAGTAAATTTCTATATGGTCACCTTAATTTATAGCATATCATTTTGTTGGCAGGAAAATGATTTTCTCCGTGATATATTTGAACTTGGCCCAGCATTATTGGAAGAAAAAATCAAAAGTGGAAGTGGAAAAAGCCGCTTTGAAAGGGTGAGACATTATTAAAACCAGATTGGTTAAATAACTATCACAATCCTAATGAAAGTGTTCTTTTTTCACCACTTTATTACAGCACCTCTATAATCAAGCTGCATTCAAGGCAAGAACTAAAGTTAGAGGAAAATTGCGAGATAAAAGAACCGCATTCAGGACTTGATGATGGAAAACTAATAACTAACTGGAGAATCATATATTTTTAATAAGTATTTCATTGCTGTTAGTAAATTAGGAAGTCGAGTTATATTTATTGAGTATCAAACCTTCCTGTAAGTTGCTATCTTTACAGCAGACCGAAGGTGAGCACCGTTTATGTTGATACAAGTGATCCTTTGGTACTGGCTCAAATCCGTCCACTAGTGTATTTGACATTCATCAAAATATTTTTATTTTAGGCAATGCTTCTGAAAATTCTATAATTCTTTTCCCGAATACCTTTCCTTGCTTGCAATGTGCTGTTCGGATAGTTTGGAGTGGTTCTAGAATTATTATTACAAATCCATGCGGACCAGATTTAAATCTATGCTTTTGCTTGTAACGTTACAAATATAACTGGCATATTATATTCTTTCCATTCAGATAGTCTAGCTTTATGAAATTCGAATTTATTTTTCCAAGAAATGGGTCAAATATTTTTCCACATAATAGATTTGAAATCCTGATCAATTTCTAAATGATATAAAATAATATTGGAAGTAGAAATCCTGTATGACTCTTGGATTTTAGTGTAGCCATTTTGGTGTTTATTTTGTAAATTGCATTTGTTATTCGTGGTATTCATGTAAACATCCTCTAGGTAATTTGAAAGTCTATTCCGATATTGTTTCTGGGCAATTTAATTGAACTAACTAGTTGGTTACTAATCAACAGTCAGTCTACAGGAAATGGCTATACCATGAAATATAAAAGACTAGTTATATTTTCAAACAACTGCTTTTTTCCACACGCATCCGTAAATAGTAAATTAATCCTTTTGATTTGAATAACATCCACAGAGACAATCAACAATGAATTAAGTAACCAACAGTTCTACCTCGGAAATATTTAGAATGTAATAAACATCAAAATGTTGTTCCTCGTTTGAATATCTTGACGATTTATTAACTGCATTTTTGAAAAAAATAGAATTGTACACAATTATGCAGAACTCCCGTTGTTGTCAATTGTAAAGTAGTCACATTATCATCACAGTGCTTAGTTCAGATCAATGCAGTGTATCATCTACAATTTAAATTGCGGGTGATTGGCAGCAAAATATAAATGCTACACACAGATACATGCCAATAACATGAGCTGAATTTTTAAGTCAACAGCACTGACTTCAGTCCATGAGGAACAGGTCTAAGAGCAGACTTGCAAGCCGGGTATATAATTTTGGACATGCTTTTTCAAGAAACTCTGTTGAATGTGATCAGAAGTGCATACCATAGTCTTTAAATACCTAGTCTGGAAACGAAAACGGTAAACGGAAAATACCTGCTGACACAATAAAAGAAGATGGTGGCTAATTATATTGAATAATATATGGGGAAAACATTTTCTTGATTTATTTTTCTAGCATAATTTACTTTGCACCTACATCTAATGTTTCTTTTGCAATTACAACCAATCCTTTTGAACTTTGTAATAACCTTGCCTACACAGATTCCAACCAATGACTGAAATAACTAATGACAGATGACATGAAAACATGTCCATTGTTCACAATTATAAGCACCACAAACACTAAAAATAGAGAATGTATATAGACTATCGTGTTGGAGGTCTAAATGTTTTTTTTAGATATGTGTGATCAAACTAGGATCAAGCTAAGTCTTCAATACTCCGAACAATTTTATTTTGCTTGAAAAAGGCGGGAGAATATGCCAATTTTTAAGTTTTCTGCAAGGTTTACCTTGTCGGTTTGTGTTTGACGATTAAAGGACGCAGATGACATTGTTCAAAATTATAAGCACCA